>PVKS010002249.1:0-121589 GCA_004027875.1 Aplodontia rufa
TCATCTGTGGAGGTGGGGACTAGACCCTGGACAATGAGAAAGTTGGTCTAGAAACATGAGTTAAATTCAGATAAGATGTAATGCTTTACAATTTAATACTATCTTTAGATTTATAACGGGAAGGGGAAGGGAGGGATAAGGGAGGGTAATTGGGGGGGCACTCCTGGGGACAGTTGCAATGTCCAGAATATATACACATTTTATATTGTTTTGTTAAAATCTTGTAAGGTTGCTCAAAAATAAAAAAATTTAAAAAAAAATAAAAAAGTAGTGAATATTTTTTTAAAGAAAAAAAAAAGGTATTATCGTTTTTCAGCCTTTAATATCAAGAGGAGTCTCAGAAGATTTAATAGTGATTTAAGATGGTAGCATTCAAGAATATATGTGACCAGATTTGCTATTGCTGTGTATGAAATGAAGTAGAGTGAAAAATGAAATGACCAAGTGTCTCTAATGGCAATTGGAAATTGATATGGTTAGAGGAGCAAAATTTAGTGTACAGTTTTATTACAGAAAACATTCCTTTTTTTCACTCTTTTTGGAGGGTGCAGTGCTGGGGATTGAACCCAGAGCTTCACACATACATGATAGGCAAGAGCTCTCCCACTGAGCTATATCCCCAGACCTCTTTCGTTAATTCTTAATTTGCCATTTTAAGCTACCATTTTAAAATAGCTTTATAGGGACAGTTACAATGTGGCCAATCAGATCTAAGATGTTATGAGTCTTTGATAATCTCTGTTAAGAATTGGCAAAGCGGGTTCTTAGAGTTTTAGTGGTGGGAAAGCCAAGATTTTTTAAGTGCTCATTAAGATCTGCTTTTGAAGAATGTCCTTCGGTATATGAGAGGCTGCTTGCTTGGCTGAGTTTTGTGGTGTAGTGGTGTTTAGCTGCTGACTTCGTCTGTATCCTGCTCTTTCTCTGCCATACACTGGGCTGCACGTAACACCTGTGTGTTATAAGTGCTCAGTAACTTTTGAGTTGGGGAATTAATTCTTGTTCCTTATGTGTAACATTAGAGAATCAGGCTGGCAGTATGAAGATCATCTCATGTGTTGTCTGGTCCTCCTTATCCTTCAGAATTGATTCAAGGTAAATGTTTAACCAAGAGGACTATCTTTAGATGTGCTGAGACCATTTTAACCCTTAAAAAGCAGTTTCTTTTGAACAGTCTTAAAATAAATTGCAGTGACCATAAAAGGAGAAAAATTGCACTTAAGGCAGGTGGGCCATGGTAATACTTGAACCCTCACAGATGCCCTCACAGTTGCTTTTAATCCTCACAGTCTAATCCTGTGGACGCATGTTGTAATATAACTGGCTGTCCAAGATTAGGCGGTAATAGCCTCTAAAATGAAGTTAGAATAATTTATCATTTTGAACTTTCGAATACGTGTCTCAGAAAGAGAATTTCTTGAGAAAAATGGTTATAACTGGTGTATCTCTGATTACCATTTGTTCTCACTTTTTGCTTACTCTGCATCTTATTTTTCTATTTTTTATTAAGGAATTGAATTATTGTACAATCATAAATGCATTTAAAGTACAATATGATTTGTATATAGTCTTTTTTATTCAGAAATTTATTTGTTGAACAATAAAACAAGCTTCTAACGAAATAATATAATATATATATATAAATTCTGAAAGTTAGATTTAGCCCCAGGAGCCCCCCCTGCACTTACCCACCCTTATCGCCCCAGCAGCTCTTTGGATTTAGATGCACCATTTAGGCTCTGAAGACAGCTCTAACGTGCTGTGCCTCACACCTGTCCGTGTTTGTTACTTTAAAAGATCCTAGTTATAGAAATATGTGTGCATGTGTGTTGCACATAATGGCAGGGTGGGTACAGCAGCTTCCTAAGAGAGGAAAAGCAAGTGGCTTTTCTGAAAAGACCTCCCCCCCTTTTGCAGGCAGCCGGAGTTAATCCCTCCAAGTTTGATTGGAACAGCTGAGAGAGTACCCTGCATACCTGAAGGGCTCCAGTGGACTCATGTTGCCTCAGAGTTGGGGCCACCTTTCTCTTTTCTAGTGCTGATCCTGCCAGCTGTTCCAGCTTCTGTTAGAGAACTGTGAGGGGGGTGTTAAATGATACAAAAACATACAGTGTCATGAAAGGGATCCCTTTACTGCATGTATCAGTGCCACTCTTTTCTCCAGTTTCTTTCCATGGCAGAAGGGTTTTATGCTGTTAATCCTAACACCTGTCTCTGCCGGACACAGTGAGAAGGGTGCGGATGTGTGTGTGTGTGTGTGTGTACGTGTGTGTGCCCGCTCGCGGGCGCATGCGCGCTCCCTCCCAAGAAGGTCTAGAGAAATAATACCAGTCCCATCTGCCTTTCCGTGTCCTGAATTGGGAGTGTTCCCTCTGGCGTACCCAGAGCCTGGAACATATATATTATTTTGGCTCCTGGATGTCCTGTGCTTTGTACCGTTTTTGTGTGCCACTTTAAGGAGCCCATGTTCCCTTTCCTGGTAGTCATTCTTTGCCTCTTGAGTTTCTGGTGGAGTTGCCACCTTAAAACCAACAGTAACAGCAAATCTCTAGTGCAATTTTCAGTCTGTAACTCAGTCAGCTTTTTGCTTTTCCCTGAACATCTCCTTTGTGTATTGCTGAGTATTTTTGGGGTGGAGACGTGGTCTGAACCAAGCCCCAACTTCATCAGCTGAGTCAGCGTACCTATCTGCCTAGACTGGAAGTCAGCCAAGGATTTTTTGGTGCTCCTAGTTCCTTTGGACAGCCAGCCAGATCAAACAACGCAAAAACCTAGTCACTTTTTGTACTGTCCTTATCTGAAGTTTCTTTTCTCCCCTTTGCTATGTATGGTGTATATTGTATGGATTATCAATATCCTGTTGTCCAGGTAAGCAAAGAGTTATAACTTGTTTACTAAATACTCTTTAATTGATGTGAAGGTTTTATGGTGGAATGAAATGCTTATATGGTTTCTGTCATTTGACCTGGTACCATTTGGGGCATAGATTTCCCAAGATATTTTGCTAATTTGCCGTAGAAAGAGGTTTGAATTTTACAGTGTTGGTGGCCAGGCATGGCAGTTGACTTTTACCTCCAGAAGTTCTGAAACTTCAGAGTGATTCTCATGTGCATGAGTATGTGTGTGTGTTTGTGCGTCTCTTGTGTTTTAAACAGAATAGGCTGAGCAATATAAATGGAACATGACAAAGCCACTGTATTATAGTAAACTTCAGGCTTTGTTTAGGGCAGAGAAGAGGTACAGAAGGCAGTTTCCAAATGTTGCTGTATTTTTCAGAAAGGTAATATATAGTAGAAGGCATTTTCCCTACATACAGACTATTTCACACTATTTTTAGTTTGACATTTTGGACTATTTTGTGATAAGTGGCATTTTAATTAACTTGTTGAAATCCAGAATCAGAAGATATTAAGATATTGTCAAGTATATGCCTGTGTATCTATTTGCCTTAAAATTAGTAACAATTTGGTAACTAAAGTTCAAGTTAAGAGTCCTGGATTCTGGCTCCAGCTATAGTAGTTAATTATTTCCATGTTCATACTCAAACAAATTCATTTTTCCTGACTACCTTTTCCTATAAAATGAATGATTAGGCCAAATGATATCTCATATGTCATTATTCTTTGAAATATTAATTGTGCTGAAAACAAATAGGAAAATAAAAGGTTAATAGTTATTTATGAATTAGAGATGCTTCTTGGTTTTTAATTTTTATAATTTGTGTTTTCATGTCCCTTGACTGTTATTTTTTACTTTCAAATGGCCATTTCTGTAATAATTAGCACCTGTCACAGATTGGGTAAGAATGTGTGGGGCTAAAAAAAATGACAAACTAGTAAATCTTATTAATAATTAGGGGGGCTGGAGCGGTGTCTTAGCAGTTATAGCACTTGCCTGTCATGTGCAAGGACCTGGGTTCAAACCCCAGCAGCGCATACACAACTAAGTGTCAGAAAAACAGAACCCACCCAGATGAAAAATAAATAAAGTTGATTCTCTCTCCTCTCATTCCTTCTCTCTTAAAAGAAAGAAAGAAAGAAAGAAAGAAAAAAGAATTTGGGACCTAAAGGCTAAACTAAGCAAGTGTGTGTGTGGAGGGGGGGTGATTGGGGATGGAACCTAGGACCTTGTGCATGCGAGGCAAGTGCTGTACCACTGAACTGCGTTGTCATCCCTAACCCAGGTTATTTTGAGTTGGGCCTGCTGAGTAAATAAATGCTCCAGAGTAAACTCAGCTCTCATTCATGTCCAAAGTCTCCAGTACAGGACTGTGGTTATGCTTCTCTTCTAACTATAGTCAAACACATCAGTCTCTATTACATGTTTTATTTAAACTATGCAACCATTTCCATTATTTTTGATTATACAAGTCAAGAGTGTGTTACTTTTACTGTAATGAGGTTTTGATGTATTTGTGGATTTCATTTATGGACTGTTTCTCTACTGACATGAAATAGTGGATTGGTCTTTCTAACAGCTTAAGCCTGGAGGTGTCATGAGTCTAGATCAGAGGCAAATCTTCTTATGAGTAAATCTTGATGGACTTTTGACTGGAAACATCTGTGAACAGTCAATTTCTGAGATCCAACTAGCAAAGTATGGGACTTGTAATAATTGTAATGTGCATAAAATTGTGTGAAAAGTTGGAAAAGTGAGTTTCCAAAGAGAATTGAGATGTTGGAGATATATGAAAAAATAATGACAGCATATAAATGAATTTCTAGAGATAAAAATTGAACAAATCTCCCCCCCCCCTGCAAAATGCAAGGAGGACTAAAAAGTTCCCTTTCAGAAATCATGATGCAGTTTGAGAAAGTCTTCTGCAGAAATTGTACTCATTCATGAAAAGATTAATTTGCCACCCTAAATCTTTTTGGTCATTAAGATTTAGTACTGATGGGGCTGGAGCGGTAGCTTGGTTGTTGCAGTGCTTGCCCGACATGCGCAAGTACATGGGTTCAAACCCCAGCACCCACATACACAACTAAGTGTCAGAGCAACGAAAGCCACGTGAAAAACTCAATAAAAATTGATTCTCTCTCTCTCTCTTTCTCACTGTCCCTCTCTCTTTAAAAAAAAAAAGGTTTAGTACTGATAATGTAGTACTCAGTATTTGAAACTATACCTTTCCTGGCTTTGCTTCATTTAGTAGGTTTATTCCATCAGAAATTAAGGGAGCTTAGAAATGCAGGTAGTAGGATGTTAAAACTTAAGGGTGCATCCTCTGTTCCACCGCATCAGCAAATTAATGGGATTGAAAAAAACAATTTTAAACTGAAGGATCCAAAGCTATAAATTATAATTTAATTTATGAATTCTGTTAAGGCAGCAATTTGCCTTCAGTGCGTTTGTAAATTAGTAAAAGAGCTGTTTGCTCCATGGACTCCTAAGTGTAATTATAAAATATTCCTTTTTAGCTTCTGTTGTAGTCTTACAGTTAGTTAAATTAAAGCTCCTCATTGCACAATACTTGCAATTTTCAATACATTGTGCAATTGAGAAATATAACTGAATAGTTTTTTTAAGGATTTGGGCCTATTTTTGAGTATTTCTAGAATTACTGGTGTTGATAACGAAACAAAGTTCTTTTCAGCAGAAGACAATGAAGTATTTTATATACTTGACCTTTCATTGCTCTTATCGTTACTAAAATCAGGCCTGCCTTAAGAGTGTGTAGTTGAAATGTATTATTTTATTATGAGTTTTGCAGTATCCAGTCTGGACAAAGTCAGTTTAAAATACAGGCAAAATAAATAGGGGCTTGCTAGATATTATTTAAGAAAGTTTGAGTGTAGTTTCCCTGCTTAGAAAAAAAATGTACTTGAGAAACTATTTCTGAAATGATTATTATAGATACTCTTGAATTAAACATTTACCACTTCCGACTAGGTAGTTGAAATGTAATTGTTATAGCAAATTGAGTCTATTGTATATTATCTCAATTTATCCTTAGGGAAAAAGTGTGATAATGAACTACTTCGCCTGCCACCTAGGTGGTAATGGGGCAGATGGAGGAAAGGGAAGCATAGGGTCTTATTGGAGGTTTAGATAAATATCCTGATTTGGGGGTTTAGGATAAGTAAGGACAGCTGAAGGATTTTAGGTGTCTGGAAGTTTAAGACAGAAAGTTATCTGTCTAAAAGGTACTATTGGTACTGAGGTATGCTTGAGTGTCCAAACGCTGGAGAGTGAATCAGCCCATCCGCTGTTAGCTCTTTGCAGGAAGCTGACCAGGTCGTCGAATGGCACGTGTGTTCTTAGATTTCTTATTTTACATCAGTTGCCATGTATGCTTTGAGCTGTCCTGTGTGATGGACAGGCAGCGGTCCCCAGTAAGTTAATAATAGAGGCATAAGGGCACACTTGAGTATTAGAAAAGCAGCGTGCTTCAGCTTCCCTGCTTGATCACGTATGCTTTCTTGATGATGAGTTTTCGATGCATTTCTTTATATCTGTCCCTTTTAATATTTGTCTGAGAATGTTTTCCTCAGTCTCTCACATAATATAGAGAATGTAGATATAATCTGAATGTAACTGACTTTTATTTGTCTAGGGTTTAGGATGTCTTAAAGATATAAAAGTAAGTTACCTAAAGCTAGAAATTACTTCATGAAGTGTTATTTTCTAATTCCTCTTACCGGGTTGTAGTAAATGTAATCTGTGGTCTTATTCTAAAGGTTGGGTTCGGGGTACAAGAAATAAATATGAGGGTTTTCAAAACAAGCGTGCAGAGTTTGGAACAGTTGATTTGAAATTTTGCCACCGCCTCTCTTTCTGGAATGGGTTCTCTATATAACCTAACCCTGCCTAAACTAGAGAAAAGATGCTGGCTAACTTTAGAGTTAGCTCTGATTTGGCTTCACTTACATTAATGGGTATGTTGGGGCAAAGGTTAGAGATGCTTCTGGAAAGGTATTTAATACCAATTAAGTGTAAATTGTTATTTACACTTAGGGTTATTGTATGGGGGCGGGTTGTGAAAAGCTTTTATACTAACAAGTTTTTATTATTGCAGGAAATGCTGCCCTTTAATGCTTTTCACTTGGGTGTCAGAGGCAGCCTGGGAAAGAATGAGCAAGCTCTGCCTCTGGTTGGGCACTCTTGGATCTGCTTTTATAGCACTACTGGTATGTGGGTGGAAAGTAGGGAAGTCGAGTCACAACTATAAAACCGTGGAGAGCGAGAGCATGTAGAGCTGTGGCTTTTAATTAGTGGGTATTCTGTCAGGAATCTGAACTACTCCAGTAAAGTTGAAAACGGAGCCTTCTCCCACTCTTCTTGTACATCTTCCATTGCGTGTCAGTTTTCTAAAAAGATACTAACATGGATTTATAAATTTGAATTCAATTTCCAAGTACATTCTTGAAGGAAATGTTAGCCACAACCATTCTTCATTCTTATATGCCCATTTATGCCTAAGTAATGGCTAGAGATAGAAATCAAGGCATTGTTTGATGTCAATAAGCATTTCTTTTTTTCATTTACAGTGCATTCAGGCATTAGGTTAATGGGATATGACATAAAACATGATTTCTGGCTGGGAAGAGTTGAGGGAAACGGGGAGTGCTAGGGAGGAATATTGGCCAAATTATGTTCTTATATTTTGTGCATGTATGAATATATAACAATAAATCCCATCATTATGTACAGCTACAATGAATCAATAAAAAATGTGGGGAAAAACCCCAACATGATTTCTACTCCTAGACTGCTTGCAGGCTAGTCAAAATTATGCAGAAATAATAACTCCAACGGTCACATATCTTGGTTAGGTGCTAGGGTACCGTGTGTGCACAAATGACGGGTATCTAACCCAGATGTGGGAGCAGATAGGGTTGGGAAATGTTTTCTGGAGTTGTAGATCTCTTCAGTAAACCTAGCCAAAAAAAAGGGTACACTCAAGGAGTAAAAGCAGAAAACTTGGTGTGTTGAGGCACTCATTGCCGTTTGCTCAGCATGGCAGGAGCAGGGCAAAACGTGGTGGAGACCAGCAGGGACTCTGGATAGGTATTCTGAAGCCAGATTATATTTTAGGCTCCTTCTTAAGAGTTAGGATTTTTTCTTCCACCCTGTCCGGTGTGGGAAATGGTGGAGGATGTTAAGGAAGTGGCGTTATGATATTTACATTTAGAAAGATCACTTTGGCAGTAGTGGGTAGTGAGAAGCTTGGATGGGAGGAGTGGTAGACTGAAGGCAGAGAGAAGTAGAAACAGTTAAAGAATAAAGAGGTCAGATGATTTTGTGGTAGTAGGATGGAAAGAAAGGGCAGACCAAGAAAAATCAAAGGACTTTGTGCTTCTGACTTGGAACCCATCACTTCTGGATTTGAATATGAGTTCTGAAGCTTGCTAGCTAGAGTACCTTTGGGCAAGATGCTTACTCTCCCCTAGCTTAGTTCTCTCGGTTTAAAAAAGAAATTAAAATATCTCATCATTGTCGTGAGGATGAAGTGAACTAATTGTGTATGTAGCTGTCTAATTGATGCCACCTCAGAATAAATTCTCAAGAAATGGTAGCTGTTTTATCTGTTAGAAAATTTAACCATTCATCAGGAAAACAAGCATGGTAGAATGAGTGCCAGAATCCAACCTAGGGATTCTTCCTCTTTGTTACTGTTTTTGCCTCTTGCTTAGAGCAATGCATGTCACATAGCGGGCTCTCAGTTGTTAAATAAATTAATGATTCAATTTGAGAATTAATTTAGTTTTAGACTTTTAAATTTGTAGGATTTTAAAATGGGATTGACTGTTATTTGGCACCTGGATATTTTAATCTGTAGTTTCGGAGAGATGTGTGCTGGAAATGTAGGTGTGGGGTCATCTGAGTCAGTGGGTGGGGAGTGAAGTGCAGAATGAGTTAGAACACAGCTATGTGTCAGTGGTGTAGGCTTCTTTTGAGGTTTCCACCCTTTGGGGAATCAGATGAATAAAAGGCACATAAGAAAATAAATTTCCACTAGGGTACCTCTGTGAGAAACTCTGAATTTTGGGTAAAGACCTTCTGGTGTTCAGTAAAAAGAGGTCAAAGAGTAGCGAAAGATAGAGAAGGGAATGAACAGGGAAAGGAGAAGATAGGAAAGCCCGGTATTATCTGAAACTAAGAGCAAGAGATTCCCAAAAGAGAGAATGCTACAGAGAAGTCAAAGAAGATATAAGTTTCATTGAATTTGGCCACTTTTTGGAAATCTTTGGTGACTCCAGTAAGATGAATTCCATTAGAGTAGTAAGGGGAAAAGGAAGCCTGGGTTCTGGAGATTGCAGGAAAGACTGAGGAAACAATCAAGGAGTTGAGACGACTGGAAGTGCCTCTTTCCTTCATTTGTTAATTGAACAAATATTTCCAAGTACCTTCCACATCCCAAGTACACTGTGCTGGAAGCTAGAGTTCCATCCATAAAGAAGGACATAGTTTCCTTTAGGTGACGGTTATATGGCTTGTCTTTATCTTCTTACCTCCTGAATCCTCCAAACCACATCAGTCTTTCCATTCCTAAGCACACCCTTAAGTGAGTTTCTAGAACCTTGGTACATTCCGGGCATGTCCAGCCACCTAGACACTCCAGTTGTTTGCCTGGGTTAGTCGCTGGCTGTTTAGTTGCTCTTCTTTGTTTTCTGTAAACGTCAACCATTAAAGTCAGCGATACACCAAAATCTCATTGTCCAGTGCTCACTTTGGTCTTGTTATTTAGTGAGCTCATAAAAATCATTTGAACATTTTTTACTTTTAGCTCATATGATCTCTTTCTTGGGATAATGACTTTTTAAGCCAATTATTTGCAATGTGTAATAAATGCAGAAATGCTCTGTGCGACTTAAGCCCAAGGAACCCCTTATTGTCTCTTTCCAGGCTGCAGGGAGGTGGCGTTCACACCCAGCACAGGTGGTTGTGACTTTTCTGAGGGTTGGGGTGTATGTGTGGTGGTGGTGGGGATCTGTCTTCTTAGTGCTGGAGGCTTTTTGCCATCAGTAATATGGACTAGAGGATGCAGAGAATGGTATAACCGTGAGTTGCAGGTTTGTTTCATGTATTGACTCTGAAAGCACAATTATCCTATCAATGTGATTTCCATTTTTTCCCAGAATTACATTGCTTTCAGTGTACTTGACTTCTGGTGGAGCTCACCCACCCCTTTTCTACTCGTTTTGTCTTTTAAAAGATTTGATTGCATTTTATTTCCTCCCAATTGGCTTTTCAGTTGCAAATTCCAAGAGTACTAAGTATTCTGTGTTCCAAAGCAGCTCTGAAAGTGTTAAATAAAAACATGCTCAGTACTGCTGTGCTGCTTATTATTTTTGTGATATGTGAAGAGCCCATTCTTTTGTACGTACTTCTTTATATGTTGTGAATTATACCAAATGTGTACAGATATGGATAAGGTGCTAGAATAGAGCCTGACATCTTGTTGTTGTTCAGTAAGCAGCTGATTGTATCGATATCTACAGATGGCTGCATAGTTTCTATGTTCTTTTTGGAATTGTTGAAATGATTATTAATAGGGGTGAAGCTGCCCTGAAAAAGTGCCAGCCAACAGTATCAGACAGTGCATTTTTTAAAACCTGTTTCTACATTGTGCCAAGCAATTCTTGTGGAGATGGGAAAAAACCTATATTCTCAGTGATCACTGATTTTAAATTTTTACTTCTTTGTGTGTGCATTTTAAAAGTAGGAATCTTAATTTTAGAATTACATCTTTGATCTTGGGGTATTCTATTAAAGAAATTAACATAGTCAATATAGCAGAACTAAAATATGTCATCCTTTAGGATGGGATCCTATCAGAATACTAAGAAAATTATGGAATCTTAATATTTCTGAGCAAAGGACAAAGGTCATAAAATCATCAAACATTTACATAGTTTTATTTGAGTATGTAAGATGTAACATAGGAGATTATGAAGTTTATATGCAGAAATTAAAGACTTATCCAAAGTCACTAGTAAAAGGAAGTTTCACTAGGACTCTGGATCGAACCCCGTCTTTGATGCTTTCTTCATTTTTTTCTTCTTAATAAGGGAACTTCAAAGAAACTCCTGTGCTCAGTAAACATTCTCCTAAACATCCTATTTATAGCACTCTAGTAACAGTATCTACAGTAGTGACACAGACACCAGTGTATAAGTAAGAAAGAATTTATTCTTTTTCACAAGAGTCTAAAATACAGAAGGCTGAGGAACACAAAGGGTGAATCCCTGTTACCCAGAATGTTTAATGAAGCTGGAAGCCTTAAGCAGTCAAATTCGTGTATATCTTCCTGTGCACCTGAAGTTTCTTAAGCAGTCCTATTTGTAGACACCTTTTTCAGAATCCCCAGTTTTTATACAGCAGGGAAAGAAAGGAAGAAAGAAAGAAAAGCGCGTCACCGAGCTCCCTGCTTAGGCTGGTGCAGACTTCGGGACACACGCATTCTTGCATTTCCTGTTTTCTGAAAACCGTCATGCCAGCAGTCGCTGAGCACCTTTCTGTTTTGAGTCCTTCGTTAAATCCACTGTATCTAATCAGTGTACATTGGTGATCCCCCCCCCACCTTCTTTGTGATGCTGGGGGATGGAATCCAGGGCTTGGTGTTGTGTGCTAAGGAAGAACTGTAACACTGAGCCACACCCCTGTAGTAGTGAACATAAAATTTTTTTTGTTTCGTTTCTTATTTATTATTACAAATTCAGTCATAATCTCTTAAATCTTCATTAACTATAGTAAGTTATTATGACTGCTTCTAGTGCAGTATCATTAATGCCACCATCACATCCTTAAAATATGCCAGCACATGGCTCCTGCCCCTCCCTTTTTCTCCCCCTCCTTTCCCCTACACACACACACATACACACACACGCACACACGCGTGCGCAAAGCTAAGCGCACACTAAACTGCCATTCTCCAGCAGGCCTGCTTCTGGAGTTGGGAGCTGTCAGCCTGCTGGGAGGGGTGGGGGGAGGAGGAAGAGGTGGGGCTCTGGTCTGATTAATTACCTTAGGCATTCAGGGGTGGGGCTTCCTTCAGCCATCTGCCTGAGATATGGGAGGGAGCTGGAGAAAGAAGGAGGGGGAGAGACTTCCAGAGAGGAAGAGAAAAGAAAGGAAGAAACACTAGAAAGAAAAAGGAAGAAAACCTGTGTAAGGGGAAATCAATTACCCACCCTTAAATTGCATCTTGGGGGGGAGGGGGTGCGGAGAAAGCCGTGGAGGTGTGCCCCAGCACGGCTGCTTTGAAGGCTTTATCATCTGCTCCCTTTGGTTTATGGAGAAAAAGAAAATGGTAACTCAGGTAAGATTTGTGCTTCCTCGGCACGTTTCTTTTCTCATCTCTGGGATCTGAGTGGAGGTTTCAGGTGGAATAGAGCCAGCAGAGTTTTAATTTTAATTATCATTGTCTTCTTAGGAAAGGCCGAATTTATTATTATCGGCTGGAAAGCATTGGTCTGTCTGTGAGCCCATGTATGTGTGTGTGTAGTATCCGTAGCCTTTTTTGTCCCCTTCCCTCAGCTCCATAGCAGATTCCTGTTTCCTGTACTGTGCAGCTGTAGCTCAGGAAGGACCCTGTGGGGATTTGTCTACCTCTTTGTCTTGGTTCTGAGAAGAGGGAGGGAGAGAAAGACTGCAGAGGTAGGAAGAGATTCTTGTAGACTGCCAAAAAGAGGGGAGAGGGAGTGACTTCCTTTTTAGAATTGCAGAATTATTTGTGTTATAGGAAATCTGATTCCTGACTCACTTGGGCTATGGAAATTGCAGTTTGCAGCCTTGGCTCTGAACAGCTTATTAAAAATGAGGGTTAAGAAGAATGTTTCGTTTTCATGGCTTTGTTACTGGCAAAAAATGCGTTCTGTAGAACCAGTAGTCACATCCAGGTGAAGCAGACAGAGGCAGGTAGAACTTGCCCTGACAGATCTGCATGTAGAAATGACAAGTCACTCCAGCTTTTTAAATTTGAAGGAGAGGGAGGATGAAATGGAAGCTGTCACACTCCCCTCTCTTCCTTTCTGCCTCTCTTGGTTCTGCCACGCAGTGTCTACTCTGCGTTTTAGCAAGTCATTCCAGCAAATGGAAAGGTGAGTGTTCTTCCACAGACCCCCAACAGGGCTGTTTCTCTTGGGCCTCTTTACCCTTTTCTCTTTATAGGTTGAGAGGGGCTAAGGAAGCTGGCATTTGTGGGTGAGAAATCATTTACATTTTCAGAACATTCACATCTTTGGCCTCAGACTTAGCATCAGTTTCACTCCAGGCTTTTTTGCTCCTAGGGAAATTTCACCATTGAACAGGGCTTTCCTTTTAAGGAGGTTGCCCCTTTTTCTATTCTGTCCTTTCTTTTTCTCTCGCAGTCGCCACTGGAGGGCGAGAGTCAGCTATCAGGATAGAGGCATCATTTTAGGATCTGGAATCCTGTTCAGTGAAATGTTATATAATGCCCTGCAGTGCTTTTCGGAAGGAGGGAACTGTAGGGAGATTTACCCATCATGTCCCAGAGGAAGGGAAAGTTTGAAAGAATACATCCTCTCAAAGTGATTTTTTTTTGACCCAGTCTGAGTTTGGAGACAGTAACAGACACGTCCTTTTGGAAAATAGAGGATCCTTTGAAATATTTCTCTTCTCCTCCTTATCCCCTCATTGTCAGTCTCATTAAATCTTAGAATATGTGTTTTTTAATTAGGTAAAAGAGGAAACCTCTTTCTGGATTCTCTTTGTTGCTTGGGACATGATACTTGCTTAGCCCTGGAGCCCTCATTCAGTTTTTATTAACTGGCAATATTAGAGGGTTCACAGCTCTCTTCTTTCTCAGCTGAAAGCTGAAGGCTTGCCCACGACTTGACTTTTTATCATATGTACCATATTTTCAAATCTATGAAAGAGTTATCTAAACTAGGAATTTTTTTGTAATCAGAGTTTTCTGTGGCCTCTTGGCTCCCCTAATTTCCAGAGGAGCTGGTAAGTATGTGAGCATAAGTCATAACGTGCCCTTAACACTGTGCACAAAGGTTCCCGCACCCTTCACATTGTGGTCCTAATCATGAGGATTTTAGAAAATGGTAAATTTAAGAAGGAAGTAAAAGAAATAAATGGAAGCTGGAGATTTCTTTCTGCAGTTAAGAATTCTAAGAGATGAATTTAAACCATCATCCTGATTGCTCAGGATGTGCTGAATGCTAAAAGAAATAAGTAACTTATTTTTGTGTATCTAGAATTTATACAGCCTGAGCTACAATTTGTGAATTTGCAGTATTCCAGCATATTTGTTTTGGTGTGTGCGCTTTCTGTGTTAATGTAATATCCATGATTGTTAGTTCTCTAGAAAACAAATGCAAAGCAAGTAGCCCGTTGGGCAAAATTTTTCATCTGTCCTATCGTTCTGTTTCATTTGCTTGTTGTGGTTTTTGAACCAGACGTCCAGTCCTAATCCTTGACAGTGACCTGTCGCAGAAGCCTTTTCAGCGCCAACTGTCTGCACTGGCTAGGGCTGGGCCCCCACAGCAAAATGGTTCAGTACAATATTTTGGCCAGTTTATTAAGAGAGATTCAGAGATGTTGTCCTCAGTCCCCACCTGGGCTCTTTGCGTTTTCACGTCATACCCTTTCTGCACCCGGTTGCCATCGTTCTGTTGGGAGGAGGGCTCTGTGTGGATGACATTTTGGTATGAGATCCATGTCAGTATTTGCCCAGTGTGTGCTTTATTGATACATACACTCTAGTTTTATGTGGCCTTTTAGGGCTTTAATTAGCAAACTTCTCTTTTACAATAAATAATTGGTGCTTTGCTTGAAAAATGGCAATTTAATGACAATATTCTAATACAATAGGCAGACACACTCATGACATTTTAAAGAATGTCTCTTATTTGTATGTTGCAGGAGATTTTCACTGAGTTCCCTTCTTGATTTGATTTATGGACTAAAAAAATATCGCCACTTCTTACATCTGTGAAAAGAACAAGGTGGAGTAAAAAGAAGGGAAAAATGATTCTCTGTAAAATTAGAAAAAGTTGCAAACGACTTCACCTCTAGTGAGTTAAAAAACAAAGTTTAAGCAGACGTCCATTGAGTTACACTATTTATTGTTGAGGTTTTACAGTGGGGTGTGAGAGCAGTTCTGTGCTCTGCTCTGGTGTGGGCTGCCAGCCTCCATGGAGCACAAAGCCCTCCCTTTCCTGGACAGCACAGTGCTTTGCTGGCATTTTCTTCAAAATCTGTTTTCCATCAGAACCAAGAGGAGGGAAGGTGTTAAGAATGAGGAGGTTGGAAAGGGGGTTGCTGTTCCTTTAAGTAGTGCCGAGCGTCCATGTGGCAGCAGGCGCTGTGCAGCGTGTTCTTTTGTAATGAATCACCAGCTCCATTGTCTGCTGTCTCCCCTCTCTGTAGCTGGAAGGCTGAAGTCTTTCACCTGAGCTGCTGCCAGTTCGCTCTCCTGTTCCTGGGTAGTTGGGAGAAGAGAAGAGGGAGGAGGGTATTTTATGCTTTAATTAATGACAGATAAGAGAGCAGGTATGTTTGGCTTTGTTTCATTTATCCTCTTTTTTCTGCTTATTTGTTTGTTCTTGAAATGATTGGAGTAAGGAATCTCAGCTATGATTTTGAAAGTATGTTCCATTTTCTCTGAACTCTGGGAGTCCTCGGATTATTTAGTCTCCATTTTGTGGCCTTGCCCTAAAGTGCTTCTGTTCCCTGGCCTGCCAGTCACGCTCCTTTCCACCCGGGTCTCATCCCACCCTCCATCCGTGGAGCTAAGCCACACTGTTTGTTTTGGCACACTTTCTACTTTATTTGGGCTGCACAGGATTCTGGGGAAGTTCAGGGGGAGGCGGGGATTGTGAGTTGGAGACTAAATTTATGTTCCTTTACAATGAACAACAACAAAGCCTCACTTTTCCCAATGATTTGGTTTCTTTCCGAATTCTTCTATGCTGTTCCATATCTTCAGTTATAAACTATTTCCTTGCCAAGGCCAAGACTGCCTTGAAATGTACTCCTATTCTAGAAAGTACTTAGCTTTCCTGAAAAGATACCCAGAATTCCATAAATGGAGCTATAATTATATCTGAACTAATTTGAGTAATTTTTTGTCTTTTCATCTCTCTTCTTTTCCCCTTGCCTCTACTGTTCTTTTGTTTGTTTTTGTTTTTTAATTTTATCTTCCGCGTGGCTTTGCAGTTGAGACTAGGTAAGCTTAGTGTGACATCCTACTGTTAAAAGTTTGTCTTGCTACAGAAGGCACCATCGTGTTGAAAGGTAATGAATGGTCTTTCTCATCCCTCATAGTAACTGGAATTCCTGGTTTTGTTCTTCTAGTTTTCTGTTGCTCCCTGAAAAAGTCCAGACGCACGTCCACATACCATCCATTTGGGAACAGTTTCTTCTGGCTTTTCACTTTGGGTTCATGGAGTACTTACGTCTCAGCTTCTTGTCATGTCGTGCCCTATCTCGGGCTGTTCTGTGGACACCTGTTTGTGATAGAGTGTCACTAGGGACCAGCCACACCAATGATACGGCCCCCGCGCCCGCGCACACTCACTGGGGTCTGACAGTATGGTACCCGGAGTATCACCCTCTGGAGTCGCGAGTCCTTGCTCTGCTTTGTTTCCAGCATTCCGAAACTCCTGTCAGATCTTGCACATTTCTGCACAGCAGGTTGTGTATGCACGCCACCAGACCACTAGGCACAGATGGAACACTCCCTTCAGGAAATGCCTCACTTTTGCTTTTGGGCTCCAGTGCGCCTCCTCTAGGCAGTCAAAATGCCACGCTTTGCCCTTCTAGTGCATCATTTCCATTTCCTAGACTCTTAAGTGGTCCTCTGTTACTATTAGAATGACTAAATTCAGGAAACCTTGGAGTCAAATAATTCTTATGGGTCATTGCCAGAGTGACTCACTTAGAATGCTAGTCTGACTTTGTTAGTGCTGCGCTTAAACCTCAACGATTGCTTCCCTCCAGAGTCAAAGTACAACCCTATGTCCTTACAAGGTCTCTGAGGCCCTGCTTGATCAGGAACCTGGTTGGATGTCTAGCCTCATCTGCTGTCGCCCTTTTCATGTCTCATCCAGTGACCCTGGTCTTGCCGTTCCCTTAACATACCTTGCACCTTCCCTCTCAGGGCCTTTTTTTCCCCCCTTACTGCTGTTAGATAACAGGCAAGAATCTACCTGTCTTCTAGCCTCTATGCCTTGCCTTGATCCCTCAAAGTTTACAATCACTGGGGTTTTTCTTTCTAAACTTAATAGAAATGCTGTTGTGAAGATGCTGATTGAATTGACCAGTAACATGCTGAAAATCAGCAATAGTCATTTTGATCTCTTCCCTTGTAGTATTGAGATTATACTTTTAAAAAGGTGTTTAAAAACGCAAGTTGGGAATTATGAATCAGTAGCAAGAGTAAAACATGATCTTATTTTCAATTGAAAATAGAACACAATTTTTTTTTTTTAAAGAGAAGGACAGCGAGAGAAGAGAGACAGAGAGAGAGAATTAATTTTTATTGAGTTTTTCAAATTACCTTTGTTGCTCTGACACTTAGTTGTGTATGTGGGTCCTGGGGTTTGAACCCTTGTACTTGGGTATGCTGGGCAAACACCATAACCGCCAAGCTACCGCACTAGCCTAGAACACAAAAATTTAAGCCCTTGAAAAACACTGACTTTGGGGCTGGAGCAGTGGCTTGCCTTGCCTGGCATGTGCGAGAGGACTCAGGTTCAAACCCCAGCACCGTGTACACAGTAGGAGTGTCGGAGCAACGAAAGCCACATGAAAAACTAAGTAAAATTGATTCTCTCTCTCTCTCACTGTCCCTCTCTCTCTTAAAAAGAAAAGAAAAACACTGACTTAATAATATTTACTATAAAAGAAATAGAAATATTATTGGGTGGTTTGCCGTGGCATGTTGTTAGGTTATTTTCATATGTTATTTTCAACGTGCCTCTTGAATTTCTTTCTTTCTTTTTTGTATCAAGGATTGAACCCAGGGGCACTTAACCACTGAGCAACATCCCCAGTCATTTTTATTTTATATTTTGAGACAGGGTCTCACTAAATTCCTTAGGGCCTTGCTTAGTTGCTGAGGCTGGCTTTGAACTTGCAAACCTTCTGCCTCAGCCTCTGGAGCTACTGAGATTACAGGCGTGCACCACTGTGCCCACCTTGAATTTCATTTTAAAAGGCTATCAGTTTCAGAATATTAGAGTTACATTTCTTATTTAATTAACCTTAGGAAGGAAATAGATACACCTAGATGGCTATTAACAAAGGAAATACAGTTTTTAAAAATTGCAACTTGAAATCATACAACCACAAATATTAAATTCATTCAGAATTACAGGATAGAGTTCTGTAACCAAATTCTGATAGTATTTCATTTTAAAGGAATATTTATGCAGAAAATATTGTGATAGAAACAGTAATTATTTTATGAAATTACAAATGAGTACTTTTATATCCACAAATTATATAACTATATTCTCTTACCTAGTTTGACCATGAGATTCCTTGTAAGAAGAGACAAACTGAGACTTCAGCAAAGGCAGTTGGATTTTGAAAAGCTCTTAGAGCAAGTATGCACAATTTTTTTCTGAAAAGGGCCAAATAGTGACTGTTTTTGGCTTTGTGGGCCGTGCTGTCTCTGTCACAACCCATCAGCTCTGCTGCCATAGCACTGAAGAAGCTACATAAAACACACAGGCAAGTGAATGTGACTGTTTTCCAGTAAAACTCTTTATGGACACTGAAATTTGAATTTCATGTAATTTTCATATGTCATAAAATAGTATTCATTTGGGTTTTGTTCACCTATTTAAAAATATAAAAGCTGGGGCTGGAACAGTGGCTTAGCAGTTGTGGAGCTTGCCGGCATGCGCAAGTATGCAGGTTTGAACCCCAGCGTCACGTACCCAGCGCCACGTACACAACCTAGTTTCTTAACAGTGAAAGCCACATGAGAAAGTAAATAAAAATTAATTCTGTCTCCCCCTCCCCACTGTCCCTCTCTCTTTCAAAAATAAATAAATAAATAAAAATAAAATCTGTGGTTAGCTTGCAGGTTATCCAAAAGTAGACGGTGGGCGAGTTTTGGAGCACAAGGTATATAGGTGCTTCCTAGGTGCTTTTAGCGTAGGTTAGGTTTGCCCATGTAGCTCGATGAAAGGGACGTAGTCTTGGGCGGTTTTGACAGCCCACCTCAGATCCTTACTAGAACGAAACTGTTAGTTCTCTCATTTTTTCTTCCCAGAAAATAGGAAGATTCTTCTTCTTTAACTTCCTTTCTCCTTTCACCCTGCCCCCAAATCTGAACTGTGTGCAGTTCCCCAGATATGCTGTATTTAAACCTTCTTCCTTTTCGTACATTTTTCATATTATTATTACTTGGAGCCAGAGAGCCATTTTCTCCTGGTTTCTTGTCTTGTCCTTAAAGATTCATGCTAGACTTTACCTGCTTCAGAAACTGTACTCTTCCTCACAGAGTCGCCCCTCGTTTGTGTGCGTCGGCTGTCCTGAGCATTGTTCCTTAAGCCTGTTACGCAGGTCTGTGACTGTGAGTATATGTTCTTTCCCCCATTCTTTCAGGATTGGGAAAAAATCACCAGTGTTTGTTTGTTTGTTTATTTATTTATTTATTTTTAAAGAGAGAGGGACAGAGAGAGGGAGAGAATCAACTTTATTTAGCTTTTCACGTGGCTTTTGTTGCTCCAGCACTTTGATGTGTACCTGGTGCTGGGGTTTGAACTCTCGTATGCCAGGCAAGCACCGTAACCGCTGAGCCACCACTCCAGCCCTCATCAGTGTTTGTTACCATGTCTGGGTCAATTTTAACTCAGCAAATATTTTTTGAATGAATTAATGAATTTTATATCTTCTTAATACACTGACCATATCTTCTTTTGAAATATGAAATGGGAGAGTTTAGTTGGGTAAATCTTTCTGATTCTTGTTACTTAACTCAGTTAATAATTAAAGTATGAAATAGTTTGGGAAATGGATGGTTTATTCAGCCAGAAGATAGAAGGATTTTGGAATAAATAGCTATTTGGGAGAGACAAAACTCTGTGGATGTTCTAGTGGAAAACTGCAGATGTCCAGAAGACAGCATGTGGTCTGGCCTCCTAGGAAGTTGGGTGGGAGGAAAGAAGGATTGATAAAGAAAGAGAAGTAGGAATTTTCCAGGGAAACTTTAGGGATTTGCAGCCATGGCAAGTAGCAGTTTGTTGACTACAGCTTCCTTCCTCTCTGCTTTTATTACTTTTGAAATACATCATACATGCATCAGCATGTCAGACTGTAAGCGTTTCATTTCGTCTTCAAGGCTCCCTGTTCCTTGGTGGTGTTTCTTCACCTCTTGTCTATTTTCTCTTTTGGTGGGAAGGATAGTTTCTGTTGTGGTATCACCAAGCATACAGATGCAGAGTCTACTCTGCCATTAATCCAAACCAGTGTGTTTTTTGAAATTTTCAGACATAGTTTTCATCTGGAATTTTGGTGTGGAAGCTTTTTACACATCTCTGTCTCTTCTTAACATGCTTATTTTTTACTTTTTGCATCTTGACCATATGGAATACAGACGTTTTAATGTGTGTCTGCTAATCCTTTGTGGGGAGGGGAGCACTAGGGATTGAATCCAGGGGCTCTCTACCACTGAGCAAGATTCCCAGCCTTTGATCCTCCTGAATCATGGGGTTACAGGAGTGTGCCACCACAGTTGGCTTTGTCTGCTAACCCTTAACATGTAATAGTTTGGGATCAGTTGTGATCGATTAATCTTTCTCAGCATTACTGGTTGTATGTTCCTGCCTGGTAATTTTTTATTAGATTCTAGACATTGTAAAATTTACCTTGTTGGATGCTAAATAGTTTTTTAATTTTATAACTGTTCTTTTTTTTTTTTCTGTACTGGGGATAGAACTTAGGGGTGCTTTACCCCATAGATAAATCCCTAGTCCCTTGTTATCTTTGAGACAGGGCCTTGCTAAGTTGCCACTACAGGCCTCCAACTTGTAATCCTCCTGCATCAGCCTCCTCAGTTGCTGGGATTACAGATGAGTGCCATCACACCTATCTTATTTATATATTCTCAGTTTCTTATAAATAATTTGATCCTTTTAGGTCCTATTTTTAGGCTTTGTTAGACAAGAGCTGTTTAGTCCCTGGTTAGTTTTTCCCTGCTAGTGAGACAAGACTCTTTTTAGTGTGCTGATGCTCTTAAAGCTTTGGGTTTCTATTGTGGCCCTTGAGAACAGGCTGTTTTCCTGGTACTGTGTGAGCTTGTGGCATTATCCCCTCCATCTCTCTCAGGTGGTTCTTTCCCAGCCTCAGGTAGTTCCACATAGACATGTGGAGGTCATTACTCAACTGAGAGGCCATTCTGTGATCATGGTAGTGGCTCTGTGCAGCCTTCCCTTCCCCAGTGTTCTCCCTGTGAACTGTGGCGGTCTTGGCCCCTCATGCTCCTCATTCTGTCCCCTCTCTTCCACCAGGCTCTGTGCCACAGCTGGGACAGTTTCTGCAGGCAGCAATAGGTTCACCTTACTCCTTGCCTATAGTGCCTTTTTTCCCCACGGTTTTGGGGATTGAACCTGAGCCTTGCCCGTGCTAGGCAGATTCTCTACCACTGAGCTACACCCAAGCTCCGCCACAGTGTCTCAGGTGCTCTTGTTTCATGTATTGTGTTCTGTCTTTATGTTGTTTGAGGCAACAAAATAAGTCTGGGTCTTATTTCTTCATTTTCATTGGAAGCAGAAGAGAAACCAATCTTTTTTTTTTTTTTTTTAAGAGGAGGGACAGTGAGAGAATCAATTTTAATTTAGTTTCTCATGTGGCTTTCATTGCTCTGGACACTTTGTTGTGTACATGGTGCTGTGGTTTGAACCTGCATCCTCATGCATGCCAGGCAAGTGCTGTAACCGCTGAGCACCGCTCCAGCCCCGGAGTCACTTATTCTTAAATAAAAATAAAGCAGTGTCTCGTTTAATGTATTCTTAGTTTATTAATGAAAATCAATTGAATGGTAACTTTAAGGAAAAAATGCATAAGATGCATAAATAATTATATCACAAGGTAGAATATTATAAATAAATGAAGTGATGTCCATCAAGTCCTGTGAGAGAATTATCTGAGGAAAGAATTCTAGGAAGGTTGGCAGAGAGTGAAAGGAAAGACCACGCCTGTGTTACTGTGTGTGTATGTGGTACATAATTCATTATCTGAATCTAGAATCAAGTTTTTAATTATAAAGTTTTAATGGTGATTTAGTTTCAGAGAATCTAGAACTGATATTATTAATGCTAAAAAATGGTTCATTAGGGGCTGGAGTGGTGGCTTGGCGGTGACGGCGCTTGCCTGGCATGCGCGAGCACATGGGTTCAAACCCCAGCACCACGTATACAACGAAGTCTCAGAGCAACGAAAGTTACGTGAAAAACTAAATAAAATTTGATTCTCTCTTTCTCCCTCTCTCTCACTGTCCTCTCTTTAAAAAAAATAAATAAAAACAATCGTTCATTAACAAATACATGGACAAAAACACAGGAAAATTGGGTTTCTGAGTTTTTGTAGTTTAATGTGATTTCTGTTTGTGATGGAAAAGGAGAAAGATCCTTTTTTCCCATGTATTACCTGTAGTTGCAACTCTGGCACAGTTGAGAGGAAAAAAATGGGAGTGCCATTTATTCGCTTAAGCAGTGTAGAAGATAGGGCACTCTGGACTGTGAAGATGATAGTTGCTGCTGCAGACTTACGGAATCTTAGAAAACTTCAACAAGCAGTGTTTATAATCTTTCCGTCATAGATGCTTAACTAGTTATTAGCTTATCTAGAAACCTGTGTGGAAGGCCCTGTGGAACTAAAGAATGGGGGTGCCATTCAGAGCTTCAGTTAGGGTGTCTGTCTGTCATTTGCTAATACAGTGGCTGTGACCAAAAGTCATCATGTAAGTAAGTATATGCTTTTAAGCTTTCTCTCTTAAGGAACCAGGCAACGTAAGTCTTTAGAAGGAAGAATATGATTCCCCTCCCTGGGTTTGTATGAATGATACTATTTATGGAGCAAGAACACAGAGAACTTGAGGTTTTTTTGTTTTTGTTTTTGTTTTCCCCTCAGGGCTGAGGACCGAGAACTCGGGACCTTGCGCATGCTTGCCAAGTGCTCTGCCACTAAATGTCTACTTATTTTCTGGGAGCCTTAGGTTCCTCTGGGATAGGTAGAGAATTGATTGGTTTCACTGTTTCATACACAACTTTAGTTTCCTGAAATTTTACTTTAGCACAGAGGTTTTACAGGTTGATGTATTTCCTATGGAGAGTATTTGTGCAGGGAAGAGAGAAACCCAAAGCCACAGTCACTCCTTGGTGTACATGAGAATGGGTTCCAGTCCCTCTTCCCTGTGCCAAAATCCACAAATGCTCAGGGCCCGTGTGTGAAATGATGTAGTATTTGCATAGAACCTGTGCACGTCCTCGTGTATACCTTCATCACCTCCACGTTACTTAGAATGCTTAATTCAGGATAAATGCTACGTTGTTATTTAGGGAATAATGGCAAGAAAAGTCTGCACATGTTTAGTGCAGACAGTTTTTTGTGGTCCCCTTACCCTTTTCTGAAGAGTTCTGATCCGTAGTTGGTTAGATCCATGAATGTGGAACTTGTGGATACAGAAAGCTGACAGTATTGGCTCCCTAGAGTAACACTTAGCTCTTTGGGGACCAGGGAACAGATGATCTCTTTAGTGACATTTTGTTGACTCTGCTGCAGAAGAAAATAGTTTTATATGAGCATACCTAATGCAGCTGCTTCTTCCTCACCCTTCCTTTTCTTCTCCTCTTCCTCCCCCTCCACCTATTTCTTCCTACATTCTGTCCCTTGAGTAAGGCCCTTTTATCACAGAATCATAAATTCTTAGAGCTAAAGTGAACTTTATTTTACAATTCAGGATATAGGTCCAGAGAGAAAGTGAGCTCAAAATCATATAGTGAGGCAGCAGTCAACCTGCAGCTAGATCTCATGTTTCCATAGTCTGTCTCTTGTTCCTTCTACTGTCAAAACATCCTTTAGGAAGTTCAGACCTTTATCAAAAAATGTTTAACCTGTAAAGGCTAAGATAGCAGATCTTTATACTCATTATTCCTAAAAGGGAAAATCTTAAAAGTGAGTAAAAAAAAATTAAGCTCATGCACTGTGGGCTTCCACTCTTTGCTGAAGAATTGTTTGAATGAAACTGGAAAGTCTAGTTGATTTGATCGTGATAATAATGAAGTTTTAGGTGGGGAAAATTTAAGTGGGGAGAAGAAATAGATATGCCCTTTGTGGGCTTGTTTTGTATGCTTGAAGGTTTTGGATGGTGGTGGTTGTTGCTTTTGATCATTGATTTGACTTTCATAGGAACTGTGGAATGAAATGGCTTCTTTTTGGTGTCCTGGGAAGCTGGTTTCAGATCTCTGTAGCTCAGTCTTCTGTGTGCCACCTTTCTTAAGCTGAACCTCCTCCCCTCTGAGGCAGGCTTTCTTGTTCATAAAACAGCCTGTTATTCATAGCTTTTTTGATGGTTCCTTCTAACGTGGAAGGTTTAGGTTTGCCTCATTGTTTTAAAGGATTAAATATTGTGATTGCTGGTTTGTATTTTGTTGCCATTCCAGGATGAAGGATCAGAGACCATTGCATACCTTATTGATCCATTTGGTAGAGATAAATGGGGTAACGGAATTGTTTTCCTCTCTGTGCGCTGCATTCTGGTCTCGGCCACTATTACATTCGTGAAGGAAGAGGGTGGTAGAAAATTAGGCATTCTATAGCTAGATTATGGAACCAACCCAGATGCCCCTCACTCGACGAAGGATACAAAAACAAACTTTGGTATATATACTCCATGGAATACTACTTGGCCATTAGAGAAGATGATATTATGGCTTTTGAAATCAAATAGATGGAGATGGAAAGAATTATGCTCAGTGAATCTCAGAGACTCAAGGGCCGAATGGTATCTCTCATCTGTGGAAACTAGAATATATGGGGAAGCAATATGTTAGATGGCTAAGCTAACAATAACTTCAAATTGTATGATTTTCAATGCAATAGGGGGAACGCTCCCTAGGTTACTAGAAGGCGTAGGGTAAGGGATGGGGAGGGGAGAGGAGGTAGGAAGAACTCCTAGGAGACTGGAGAGTGGGAATATGGGGGAACCATCTCAGAAGCAGATGTCATTCCTCCACGAGATACCCATTTAACGCAGGAGTTCTTCTGGGGGAACAGCAACAGGGGAAACCCAAGCTGGGCATCTGTGATTTGGCATTAGCCCTGGATAACTACGTATATATACATTGACTATTAATGGTTAGATAATGTTTCCCCCTCAATTGTATCTCTATTTCCATCAAATAAAAAAAATTAAAAAAAAAAAAAAGAAAATTAGGCATTCTAACTGATAAATACTTGCTTTTGCATTTGTTTTGTTTTCTGAAAGTGGTTAGACCCTTTAAGTCTTTTCTATCTTGTCGATATTTAGAATCATGCTTGGCACACAGTGAGGGCATACTTGTAGATGAATACACCATCACACCTTTAGTTATGGCACTTCTCTGAGTTGTTCTGCTTCCTGTAATCTAAATGTGTCTAATTTATTAGCATAAGTACAAGAACTGTTTCCAAGAATTGTAGTAAACACTTTTCATTTTCCTTTGAAACATCTTTAATTTGCTTTTAACAAGTCTCCTGTAAAAGGGCTATTTTTTAAGTCTCACAGATCACTAACCTTTCTCAAATTTATAAAGAAACCTGGATTCCTAGAGTTTATTTATGGTTGAAATCTTCTTTTGCATAAAATAAATCTTGATTTTTGGTCAAGATAATAGATGCTTTCAGTTGCCTTCTCTCTCTCCACTGAAATAACATTATAGATGTACAAATAACAATCGGTAATAGCAAATAGAAAAAGACAAAGAATGATATTACTAACAAGCAACTTTTCCAAGTTCCTAGAAAAGTTAAAGCAAATGATGGGCCCAACTGAGGGGTGACGTGGAGGAGGAACTGAAGCATGGTGGTTAATTCATGGAGGCTGCTGGTGACTGGAAGCCAGCATGCCCAGGAGGTGCCCTCAGGAGGCTCTGTGAGCAAAAGAGAAGGAAGAAAACATGGATTTGGTTTTCTGTGGGGATAACTCTACTGCCTGAGTTGCCGTGGCCTTCCCAGCTCTTCCCAGCTCTTCCCAGCTCTTCCCAGCAACTACTGTGCTGCCCATTTTCTTCAGCATGAAAAAAGAAAAAAGAAAAAAAGCCAGACCTCATGATTGCTTATCTCCAAAGAAGTTATCAGAATGTGTGGGGAAATTTAATTCTTTTGGAATTAGATATGGGCACCCTTTCCTTTCACCTATTATTTGGGGATAGAGGGAGGTGTTCCCCACTTTCCTAGGAGCCTACACTAAACGGAAGCCAGCCAGTGCCATGTTCTTCCTTGTTGCACACAGGCTTCCCAGCAGAATTTTAATTCCAGGGGAGAGAACTAATCAGAAAAAGACTAGCAGAAACCCACACCAGCTAACCATGCCCTTCTTCCGGTCACTGGAGCGTGAGAATCATTGGAAGTCCAAGAGGAGCGT
Organism: Aplodontia rufa; assembly: GCA_004027875.1. NCBI lineage: Eukaryota > Metazoa > Chordata > Mammalia > Rodentia > Aplodontiidae > Aplodontia > Aplodontia rufa. Next base: position 26,552 of record PVKS010002249.1, read on the forward strand.
TGAGCAAGAAAGAGACTAGAAGAAACAAAAAAACTGCCAACAAAAGAGAACTTTAAGGAAACCTAACTAATATATCTGACTAATAACTAATATATCTGTACAGCCGGCACTAGGTTTGGGATGAAGAGGGCAAGTAGAGAATGTAGAAGGTAATTAGAGATTAAGAACATAGCTTCAAAAGAAAAGATACTAGAGGATAAGAAAGCAGAGTTGGAGAAATCTCTCAAGATGTAAAGGTTTAAGACACCAGGATGGAAAATGGAGGAGACAAGACTCAGTCATTTCCTTAGTCCCTGTTCCCTAGTATGCTGAGCTTGAGACAAAACTTATCTCCTGGCACTTTATGAGAGAGTAAGATCTCAGGAAAGCAGGAGGGAAAAAGAGAATGAAGCGAGGCAGAAAGACGGACCCAAGCTTTATGAAGGGCGTTGCTCATTGCTTGGTTCCATAGAAGTCTTCAGGGAGAACCAGGGCTTCTGTGGTCAGCCCCACCTGGAGCAGGTATGGAAAGGTGTTTGGGACTGGATTCCTCCGGTCTCCTCCTCCTGTTGGTCAGTTTGTGTCTAGCTAACCCTTCAGGGCCTCTGGAATGCACTGGTCTGTGCAGATCTGTGTGGAATGGTATGTTGCCTAGGTCTGGAAGCCTGGTGAGTCACTAACCGGAATGCAGCCAGGGTCCCTGGGCCCTCTGCCTCTTAAGCCACTAGTAACAGATGGTCACTCCCCAGATGACTGATGCAGGAAAGGCTAGGACTTTACTGCTTTTTGTCATAAACTCTTCTCTGCCTGTTTCATTTGCTATCATGTGCATGTATAAATCTGATAAAAATAAAACTTAAAAAGATACGAATTATGAGACACAGCCCTGAAATAATTACTACAGGTCTCTTAGAATGCATTTAGAAAAAGGATAAACCCTTATTAGTCTGAGCATGTCTTGGCCTGTGGCCTTTGCACTTAGGTTTCTTTGGGGTGCTTTCATCCAGATATACACATGGCTTATTGCCTTAATTCCTCTAGGGGTCTGATTAGGTGTTACCTTCCCAGACCACCCTATAAAAACAGAAATCCCTAGACCTCCAGCCCCAATACTCCCTGTCCTTTTTCTTACTGTATTTTTCTTCATAGCACACTTACTATTGTTTGTCTTGTCTATAGATTGTTGTTCTCTCCCTTCTAGAAAGTAAACTCCACAAGGATAGGGTCTTTGTCTTATGAATCAGTGTTGGGAGGGGCTCAGTGAATGTTGAGCAATCAACTAACACAGAATTGAAGCTGACTAGATGAAGCACACTGAGACCTGCCTTCACACAAACATGCGTTTGGAGTGGAGGCTTGTAGGGTTTCAGGAAGAGGATAAAGTACTAATATTAAATTTGTTTTATTTTAGAAAGTTTCATCAAGCAGCTGCTTGGAAAATTAGTTTGAGGCTAAGTTAGAAAAAAGGAAAAATAGTTAAAAATTCTTTGTATAACCTGGTGAGCATTGTTGAACGCAGAGACTCATTTTTCTTTTTCTTTCCCACAGAGTACAACATGGACTCTCATATGTAGCCTTTCAGTCATTGTATGTGTTTTAATAGAATTCTAATGACTCATTTTGAGTGTTTATTTATATTGTGGTAATTTCCTGCAGCGTTAATACAGCTATTGAAAGAAGAGGTCTATCTTTTTACAGTTTCACACGCATTCTCTAAGGATCATCCCTTCCTTCATGAGGAAACTCAGATGAAAAAGCCTGTGATTCAGCCCCTGACTTGACTTATGAAATAGTTAGAGGACATTCAGGTGGCCGTGTAATTACGACTGTAGAAAAAATGCATTCCATAGGTTACAATAATGTACATTGTATAATTTCCCATTTTAAAGAAGTGCACTGTAATAGACTGCCCAACCTAAAATTCTTTTAGTATAATTAACTATGTGAAGACACTACAAAGCCTTCCCCGTGGTTTATTCTGAACCTGTTATGGCCGCTTTTAAGAATATTCCAGTTTAACATATGGAATATATAAATTTAATTATTAAGAAAAATAAAAGAGCTAATTAATTTAAATTGAAGTAAAAAGTTTAGCCAAGAAAAAAAGAAAAGATCATCCATGGATTGCATAAATCACTAATGAATGGATGAGGCTAGACGTGTAGCCACTGATGGTGTACAAAGGCCTTCCTCTCACAAGGAAGCAGGCAGCAGGCAGAGCGGTCCCAGTGGCCTCTTGTCGATGGTGGAAAACATGGTTCAAGGATGTTCGAGGTTCCAAGTACTGCTTTAAGAAGAAATGGAAGAAAGAGCTTTCGAGAGGTTGGAGACATTAAGACTATTATAGGGTTTATAACTTTTAACCTAATAGAGTATTGGTTTGAATGACTTGGCTCTGAAATATTTATTTTCCTGTTTAAATATTCATTGCTCTGAGAGATGGCAGAACTCAGCATCAGGGAGATTGGTCTGGCATTTCGCTCTGAGTAATTCAGATGGGTGTGTGTGTGTATGTTGTTTTGAAGACAAGTGATTTGGAGACAGGTTTGCAGTATTCTTGCCTGCCAATATTATACTAACCCTTGATCAGCTTTAGTCATTTATTTTTATTCTAAGCATGCAAGTAAAGAACACTGTATTACCTGCTTAACTTTTATTTTATTTAAATCTGTTTATAAGAGCTCAAAATTGCACCACCCCCTTCCTGCACTCCCTCTGCACTAAACTGGGCCAGGAACACACACTCTGGGTCCCAGTTCTGTAGTGATACCCTCTCTGAAAGGAGGATTCTTTGATAAGCCTGCATTTCAGTAGATTTGTGCTTTAAAAAAAAAAAGTGTTTATTCTTTTCTCTGTAAGTTCCACATACGCAGGCCACCCTGTACTTCCTCCAGCACCTTCCTCCTAGAACCTGTTCTCTGCCTGACCGCTGCTCTCCCGGTGGTGGAGATGCTTCAGGGCCTCTGCTAGAGGCTTGCTGACACTGGAATCCTCTTCTTCCCTGCAGCCAGAGCCACTTACGCAGTGTGTCTCAGAATGTGGTGTCGAAACCACCTGTATCATAAAGTGTCAGGACTCTACTCCAACCCACTGAGTACCAAGCTGAAGGGAGAGAGCACAACAAAACATGGGCATCTCTGCTCTCAAGGAGCAAGTTGAAAGATGAGTTGCGAGGGTAGGGGTTTGTGTGTTGAGGAAGTGGCTCTGTACCGCACAGGGTGGTGAGACTGCTGCTGAACACTGGTCCTGAACTCCTTACTCTAATTTCGTATTTTAATGTAATAGGTTTTTCTGTTACTAGAGTTGATATTATTATATAATAATCTGTTTTTGTGAGCCTCCTTTGGATCCCAGCCACCTACTAAGTTATAAACAGTCAAGTAAAACACGAATTCTTATAGTCTTACCTGAATTTAGAAGTTGGAGCCTACATGGAGGTTTCACATACAGATTTTTCCTCTAAATTTCAAATTTACTCACAGGTTATCTAACATTTTGTCTCTAGGCATAATTTATATTTATTATAAAAAAGAAAATGCATTACATTTATCTAGTTACTTTTACCAGAGGTATTTTCCAGATTATTAGACATTCACACTGTCTGCTCTGTGTATTCAGACCATGAAACTTGGTTGAGGTAATAAAAGGAAAACGATCTTCTTGTATAGCCATTCCCCTAGATTACACAAGTGTTGAAGAAAACATTATACAAATAGTGCCCTTAGTAAAATACAGAATATTTTATTGGGACTTTTAAATATTTATAGACTTTACCAGTTGTGCAGCCCTGATTGGAAAATCTACAGTCAAAAATGCTCCAGAGTCTGAAACTTCGAAACATCATGTCCACAGTCAAAAACTTTCAGATTTCAGCGGGTTTCCGATTTTGAATTTTCAAATTAGGTACACTCAACCTGTGCTTGAATTCAGAATGGTACATTTAGTATATTTCAGATCATATACCAGGAGACCATATGTGATGTGGATGCCTCTGTTACTATCTGTGATTTAAAGGAGAAAGACTTCTTGAAAAATTCAGAAATTAATAGTTATATCTGGTTTGCACTTGCAGCAAGTCAGCACTCTTAAATCCTGTTTGTAAGATGAAAGGAAATCATGTACATAAAGCTCAAGCACGTAAGTGTTTTCTCTCTGATGGTGCTCTGCTTCCTGTCCCCAGTCCTACCCAACTGGATGTCATCAACAGTGGATCCATTACATGTTATTCCTTGTTATGCTCTTCACTGTAGTGAAGCAAAGTGATTTGTGTACACGTAACTTTCTATCTTAATATTTATTTATTTTTTAATTTTTTTAATAGAGAGAGTGTGTGTGTGTGTGTGTGTATGAATCCATTTTTATTCAGTTTCATGTGACTTTTGTTGCTCTGGACACTTCGTTGTATACGTGGTGCTGGTCTTTAAACCCACGTACTTGTGCATGCCAGGCAAGTGCTGTCATTGGTGAGCCGCCGTTCCAGCCCAATATTCCTTTATTTAATGTTTATTTAACACATAAGTATTATTGGCCACTGTGTGGGTTTCTACAAAATAGTCCCCACCTGTCATAATGAATCTTTAAAAGGTGAGATAAAATACACATTTGGAGATGTGAAGTGTTAGACTTCGAATTTAAACATTTTGTACACATTTGTGGTGCAAACTGAACACTATGCAAATGCAAGATCAGAAGGAGTTGCTTCTAACTGGAAGTTTATAAACTTCTAAATTAGGGGAAAGAGTTACTGTGTCCAGTCTTGTGGGCCACCATGGAAAGTTAGTGCTGTCTTTTCTCAAGTGAAATGTACCTAAGCTGCTTACCCTGTGGTATTAAAAACAAAGCATTTTCATACAAACAGTTAAATTCATGCCTAGAAATAATCATGTGAACTATTGTTTCATAGGGTGTCTGAGAGCTATTGTACTTCTAAACTTAGAACTGTGGAATATAGCATGAAAATCTAATGGAAGTTTGAAATTTGTGTGTGTGTGTGTGTTTTGGGAAATGTTCAGACACTGCAGAATAAATTAGGTAAAATATGAAATAACTCCTATCTCAAATTTATTCTCTTTGGTATAAACCTAATTATTGTTACATATTAAACAAAAATTTTAAAAAACATTTCTGTAAGTAACCAGTGTCCTTCACCTCTTAAGGGAGATTTGCACTGCCTTTTAGGAACACAGGGTCTCAGCTGGCCTACATTTCTTGGAAACACAGGAGGCTACAAGCGGGTCATAAAAATGCTCTTTACCTTTCTCCCCATCTCCCACGGCTAATTGATGTGTTGACTGAGCCAGCTCTGTCCAAACTGCCCTTGTGGGAGAATTCATACCATGTACTTCTGTGCCAGGCTCATTCCCAGCAGGGCTGGGGTGGAGAGTGGAGGAGGCTGGAAAGAGCGTGTCCCCTTGGCTGTGTTAATCCTGTCTTGGAAAGAGTGTCTTTTAGACTTTACCAGTGATTTAGTGGCCTGCTTCCTTCAAGGTGACCTTTGTGCCTGGCGTCGGCATGTGCAGGGCTGCATCGCCATCTGTGTTCCCACACCAGTGCTCGCCAGTCCATCACATTTGAACTCTTATCTTCCATGTCTATCTTGCGGCCACTGCATCCTGTGAGGGCCGCTGACACGATATGCTTCCGACAGCGAGATAGGTACAGACGGGGAACACCAAATGACTTGGAGGAGAAAGGAGAGAATCATTTTATTTCCCTCTTAGGAATCCTAGCATAACTAAGAAGAAATCATATACAGTTTCCTGACCTAGAGGTAATGAAAAGAATATATAGTGATAGGAAACAAACAAAAAAGACATTTTCCTTGAGAAATGTTATGGTTTTATGGCATAACTCCTGAAATGAAAGGAGGATTTTTACGTAGAACAATGCTTAGTACCAAGTCAAAGTGATTCATAGACAAAGGAGACGGTGGGATGTTGAAGCTGTGTAAGTTTTAGTGGAAGACAGGAACGGGACAGCTATCTCCAGGTTGTTGCCGCTGTTTTCTTGAGAGCAGCGCAGTGATTCGCTGCCACAGCACATTGACTTCCTGTTGTTGGTCGTGCTTTGTTATTTTCTTTGATATTAAAACATAATATTTTTTAGGTCTTAGATAAAAGTAGTACATGCTTATTGGGGCATTAGGAAGCTTAGGGTTTTGAACAAATGCTTACTGTCGTGATTGGTGATGATTTCATGAGGATACGTGTACATATTGAAACCTGCCAAATTGTGTACTATAGAGAAGTACTTCAGTAAAACTATTCTAAGATTTTTTGCTGATAACTAAAATAAAAGTTATTTTGATGTTCATATCTATATTTTCATGACTGTTACTGGAAATGATCTCTTCTATTATATTAACTATTTGTATTTCATCTTGGTTGAACTGTGAAGTTATATCCTTTGCCCCATTTCTGTGCAGGGATAGCATGCTTTTATGTGCGTGTGTGTTATCTGGTCAGTTTGTACAGCTCACTCTTCTATTAGTGGTAAAAATTCAGTGTGTGTCTTACAAGTTGCCACTGTTTTATCTCAGTTGATTTTTCTTTTGACCCTAAAATCCATTTCTTTCCTGCTTCTCTCTCTCGTCTCCCCTTCTTTCCCTCCTAACCAATGTAACCAAAGCTGTCATTCCCTCCCCCACCATCTGGGTTTTAGGTTTAATGTTTAAAACATTCTCTGTTTCCCATTTGTAGTCCCAAGTATTTTTAAATTTCCAGGTTTTAGTTGTTATATTAGGTTTCATTTTTTAGGAATTTTTCTGATATGGCCCATGAGCTGCGGGCTAATATTTTATTTTTTTGCTGGCAGATGTTCAGTCTATTGAGGATTGTCAGTATTCCCTTGATTATTTTGTATATTTTTACTGTTCAGTTTACAGTAGTTTTATGACAAGTTTTTGTTGTTGTTGTTGTTCAAATGTTCTAAACATTTCTGGATTACCCAGAAACTCTGATAAAGATTATAATGTAAAACATGTTAAAGCAGTTTTCCATAAGTGAAAAATACATGGGATTCAATACATCTCATAACAGAGTTCATTGAGAGCCATGATTTTCACTTAAGTTACGGGACCTTGGTCAGTGTATGATAAGTTTTGATATATCATAGAGGAGTCCCTTTTTCAAATTACCTTTTTTCCCCCCTTTACCTTTTCAGACTTCCTTGGTAGTATTCCCTATACAGATTAGAAAAATATTTAGTCTACTACTTCCTTCTCTAGATGTTTTTGTTTCTGACTAGGAAGGATATTAGCTGTGTGTTTTACTTTGGGAAGGATTTAACATTTTTTTATTAAGTGTTCCTTCAAAAAATAAAACTGACGTGTATTCAGTTTTTGTTTTATAATATGTATTGTATGTTACAAATTTTATCTATTACTAGTTTTTCTAGTTTTAAAATAGTTATATGTCTTAAGAATTTTTGCTGCTCAGACTACTACTCTATAATTAATTCTTTTAACTTGTCTAAATATATAATCATATTTGTAAGGATACCTGGTCTCTATGAATTTTATTTTCATGTCATTTGTAATATTTTGTTTTGTATAAAATAATAGTAGTAGGTGCAGTTGTCTTTTGGTTGTTAATAAGACTGACATTGTTAATAAGAGTGTTTTGTAGTTTATTATTCTATTGGTAGCTTTTTGTTGTCTTATTTTTCTTTTCTGGTGTAATTAGCACTCCGTAACATTTATCAGATATTTAGTGAGGTTTTTTGTTGTTGTTGTTTTTTAAAGACAGGGTCAGTGAGAGAGAGAGAAAGAGAGAATCAATTTTATTTCATTTTTCTCGTGGCTTTTGTTGCTCTGACACTTCATTGTGTACATGGAACTGGGATTTGAACCCACGTCCTCACCAGCAAGCGCTGTAAGCACTGAACTACCACTCCAGCCCCGTAGTTTAGTGAGTTTTAGCAGTCTGATAAATCTATATACATTTCCATCATCCTAGAATGTTCCAGTGTATCAGATTTCAACCAGTGATTCCCCACCCCTCAACAGAGGCAAGTATGTTCCCAGGTCTGTCCCATGGATTAGATTTTCCTATTCTTAGATTTCCTGTAAGTGAAATTATATAGCATATGATTTTTTGTATCCAGCTTCTTCATTCAACACAGTGTTAAGATTTATCCAAGTTTCTAGTAGCATTCCACTTTCTGAGTAGCCCACACTTTCTTTACCCATTGTCTTGTTGAAGTATAATTATTTTCCATTTAGGTTTCCAAGGTTTCCAAGAACATTCTTGTATACATGTTTTTAGAGAAATGCTTTCATTTCTTTTAGGGAAATAGAGGAAATGGTCTAACTTTTTTTTTTTTTTTTTTTGGTAGTACTAGAGATTAAAATCATTGAACTACATCCCCACTCTTTTTGCTTTTCGTTTAGGGACAGGGTCTCACTAAGTTGTTGAACTTGGCCTCCAACTGGCCATTCTCTTGCCTCAGCCTCCCAAGTTTCGAGGGTTTTAAGCATGCACCACCATGCCCTAGGGAATGTTTTGATTTCATAAGACAGCAAAACATTTCTGCAGAGTGAATATACATTTTAAATGTCCACCAGCAGTTTACGGCAATTCTTTGTCCACCTTTGGTGTTTCCCAGTCTTATTTTAGCCACTCCAGCAGTAGTGGAATGGTGTCTCATTTTGGTTTTAGTTTCACGTCTGATGGCCAATCTTGAGCCTCACCCATTATTGTATTTTTTGACCTTTTTTGTGGAAAGTAGCTGTCAAAAGTCTTTAGCTCTGTTTGCATTACATACATAATGAATGAGACTGAAATTTCATTTCAAAGAATCAAGATTTCATAAAGTCAGTTGAAAATACTGTTACATGACTGTTAGAATCGAGCATGCAGCCACTGATAATTAAGGTCTGGCAAAATAAATCATTTGACAAGTGAAAAGATATTTGTGAGGATATTTCAGAGAAATTGGTTTAATTACCTAAAAGATTATATAGAAGCTGGGTGCAGTGGTCACGCTGGGGATCCCAACTACTCAGGAGCCTGAGGCAAGCAAATTACAAGTTTTGAGATCAGCCTTAGAAACTTAGCAAACAAGCATCTCCCCCCTAAAACCTTAGGAATTTCTTTAAGTTTGTTTTTTATGTATTTTTGTCATTTGTTTATTGTTTTCTCAAAAAAAAAAATGAACCTCCTGGGAAGGGGTAATAGGGAGTGATTGCTAATGGGCACACAGTTTCCTCTGGGAATGATGAGACCATTCTGGAATTGGTTGGTGGTGGTGGTTGTACCATAGCATGATTATATGGAACACAATTAAACTGTATGCTTTAAAAGGGTGACTTATGTAGTATAGGAACTATAGCTTGATTTATAAATAGAAAATCAAATTTTAAAATAAAAAAGTCTTTAGCTCATTATTTTTTAAATTGTTATTTTTATTATACATAACAGTGCTTAAAAATTCTGGATATGTATCCTTTGTTAGGTGTATGTATTGTGAATATTATCTCCCAGCCTCTATCTTATCTTTTTATTATCTTAATGATTTCTTTCAAATAGCAGTTTTTTTAATTTTGGTAAGTTCAGTTTATCAGTTTTTAATGGTTCTTGTCTTTTGTATCCTAAGCTATACCAAAGATGTGAAGATTTTCCTGTATATGTTTCCAGAAATTTTTATAGCTTTAGTTTTTATATTTTAGACCTATTATTTCTTTCAAGTTAACTTATGTGTATTTGAGGTCGAGTTAAGATTTATTTATTTTTTTCATCAAGCATTCAGCACTTAGTTGCGTAAGTGATGCTGGGGATTGAACCTGAGTCCTTGCGCATGCCAGCCAAACAAGTGCTCTACTACTGAGCACCCTCTGTAGCTCTCTAATATACATTTTTTGGAATTCAGTGCTCTGAAAATCTAGAGGTCCTTGTCTGATTTTAAAACTTTATGATGTCGTTCTTCCAATTGCAGTGAATTGTAATTTTAAGGAAATTGATTGATTTCTCCCTAAGAATTGCTAAAGAAATAGAGAGTATCTTAAAATCATACCAATGGCCCAAATAAATTTCCCAATGTTGGGGGGTGGGATGGTACTAGGGATTGCACCCAGGGACTGTACACGTTAGGCAAACTAATCATTTCTTTTATCTTGTATAAGAAATGTCCTGGTATTTTTTAAAAAAAAATTTTTTTTATACAAAGGGAAGTTTTTGACCTTTCTGTTATCTATTCAACTTTAAATGTCTAGTATCCACAAATTGGCCTAAGTAGAGTATGTGTAAGCATCTACTTATATTTATCTATTTGTATCTGTATAACAGTATTCTCCCCAATCCTGGGGCCATAAGCGTTCCGTTTTACCTGTGCAGTGAGAGAACATTCAGAGAGTTCTTTATGCTCACTTGAAAAGCAGTAGTGCTGAGGATTTAAATAAAATCCTGCTTTCTCCGTTTCTCTCTTCTGTTTGTTCCAGGGTAACCAGGAGCCAGCAGCAACTCCTGACGCAATGGTTCAGCCTTTTACTACCATCCCATTCCCTCCACCTCCACAGAATGGAATTCCCACGGAATATGGAGTGCCACACACTCAGGACTATGCCGGCCAGACCAGTGAGCACAACCTGACGCTCTACGGAAACACGCAAGCCCACGGAGAGCAGAGTAGCAACTCACCCAGCACGCAAAATGGATCTCTCACAGTAAGTGAATTTGGAGGCGGAAGGTGGAAGGGTGATGTCATTTGTACTGAAACCTTCACCTTAATTGTAAGACCAGAAAACCCTTGGAATTAACTTAGTATTTACATTCCATTCCAAAGCGTGTATGTGATTTCGGTTGTATTCCAAGTATTGTGATTAGAAGATAGGGAGTTTGAATTAAAACTCAGTGCCAGGAGCTTTCGGCCTAGAGATGAGATTGGAAATATAGCAAGGCAAATGCAGTGGTAAAAGTCAATTTAAGGGGATGCTACTGCTCTTTACAACTTTTCCGGTACTTTTCATTGTGCTAGATCCTGTAGCCCCTCCTCTGTTCTCGCTTCCCCAGTGTTCTATTCATTGCCTCCTCCTTCCGCCTTGAAATACTTAGTTCATTGGTTTTTGTGCTCTCCTGATTTTCATCCTGAGCATTGGGTGTTTTACTGGTTCCTCCTGCTCTGTTCAACTTTTAAATATTGCAGTGTTCCAAGTTTGGGTACTGGAACTCTTTTTCCTATTTGTATGCTCTCTCTGTATGATTATACTACCATGTTCACTTAGTTGCTCAAGCAGAATCTAGGAGTCATTCTTTTATTTCTTCCATCTCTACCGCTAATCCATCAGCAGCATCTGGACAGCTGCAACTCCAGTTACCACTTCAGCCTGCTCTCTTCATCTTACCACTGCAGGTGGGAGAGCTCTGCTCCTCTGCCGGATCTTTTGAGTTTGATCCCAGTATGGGCTCTCCTAAGCGGTAAGCCCTGAGGCCGGTCACGTCATCTGATATGTGAATATAAGGGTGCCTATATTAGGAAATGACGATAATAGTACCAACCTCAAGATGCTGCTAGGGGCTCTAGAAGGCTTTGATTCAGGTGAGGTGTTCATTGTTGTGGTCACTTCAGTATTCACACCTGCCTAAATCGTCCATCCTCTGCATAGCAGCCAAGATGGTTTTTGTTTTTTAATCCAAATTGTGCTATTTTTCTGCTTACTTCTAATGGTTTTTAGCACAATTAAAATAAGATACAAACTCTGTACTTGGTTTTTGGGTCCCTAGCCCACCTCTTTGATCTCACTCCTTAATTACTTATTAGCTAAAATTAAAAGAAATGTTATAAATTAACCACAAGTACAGATCTGTGGTTATATATCAACATTCAGGAAATTGTATTGTCTACAATTTTATTCCAACAACAAAAATACTCTATACTCTGTATCAAAAGAGATATCTCTAGTTTTTAGATTTCATTTTTCCCTTCCTATGTCAGATTACCAGAAGGAGAACTTTATTCAGATTTTAAGTTACTCGATGAGATTTACTTCCAAATAAAGATTTAGCCATGGGGCTGGAGGGGTGGCTCTGTGGTTGTGGTGCTTGCCTGGCATGTACAAGTGCACAGGTTCAAACCCCAGCACCCATATGTGCAGCTGGGTGTTGGAGCAATGAAAGCCATGTGGGGGACTCGATAAAAATTGATTTTTTCTGTCTCTGTCTCTCTCTCTCAACTGTCCTTCTCTCTTAAAAAAAAAAAAAAATTAGCCATGTAGTTATATAAGGCTAAACTTAACCTACGCTTTTCATTCTCTTCTGTTAGGTATTAGATCAAGAAATCCTTCTTCCTTTGAAAGCATGCTGTCCTTTTAATGTTGATTAATTATATAAAAGCTCATAATTTTATACTTTGCAAGTAATGGACTATAATAGAGACTCTGTTTGAGGAGTTCAGGCATGACAGGTAACAAATGAGGCTTCCCATAGCATTTTTTTTCTAGAGTGATGAGTATATGACCTGCTTTGTTGGCTGTATTTCCAAATAACTTTCAAGTGATCATAAACTCACAGACCTACCAGAAAAGCAATTTCAATCAAAGAAATGAAAAAGGAATAAAATATTTATCTGAGCCTTCTATAAGGTATTTTAATTAGTAACTCTTTCTATGCTAGTTATCACTCTGTTAGCTTTTCATCACTGTAACTAAAATATGCAACAAGAACAACTTAGAGGAGGAAAAATTTATTTTGGTCCATGGTCGACTAACCCCATGGCTCTGGGTCTAAAGTGAGGCAGAACATCTTGGAGGAAGAGCTAAGTGGAGGAACGCTGCTCAGCTCACTGCAGAGGGGAAAGGGAGAGGGAGCCTGGGAAAAGATTTATAATCCCTAAAGCCATACCTGCAGTGACCTACTTCCACCAGCCACAGCCAATAAGCCTACAGGTACCTCCAGCACAGTATCCTTTCAAATTATGAGTCCATCAAAGGAACGCATCCACTGTGAGGCTCCGTTGCCCACCTCTGATCCTTTCATCTCTGAGTGCTGCTGCCTTGTCTAGACGTGAGCTTATTGGAGGACCCCCTCATATCCAAACTACAACACAGTTCTGTTTTCTATTTTTCTTTTTCTACTTTTATTCTCTTTTTCTTTTCAGTTTTGGTAACTTGTGTCTTTCTAAGAATCCATTTCATCTAAATATATAATTTTGTTAATATAAAACTATTCATTGTAATAATGTCCCATAGTTCTTTTAATTACTGTGGGGTCTGTAGTAGTAATCCTGCCTTTCATTCTTGGTTTTGATCATTTATATCTTTGTTTCTTGGTCAGTCAAGCTAAGATTTATTAATTTTGCAGACCTTTCCAGAAAACAATCTTTTGGTTTCATTGGCTTTTATTTTGCCTCTTTCTGTTTTATGGGTTGTTGATTGCTGCTCTGATCTTTACTCTTTGCTTCCTTCTGCTTGTTTTGGATATGACTGGGTCGTATTTTCCTGAGTGCTTGAATTGGAAGTGTAGATGATTGGCTTTAGGTTTTCTTCTTTCTGTGCTTAAAGCTGTAATTGTCCCCTTAAGTTTTCCTTTAGCTAGATCCCATAAAAGGTGATATACTGCGTTTTCATTTTAATTTCAAGATATTTTTAAAAATTCCTTATGGTTCTTCTTTGATCTTGGGTTTAAAAGAAGTGCATTAATTTTCAGATGTTTGAGAATTTCCCAAATTTCTTTTGTTGATTGATAATTTAATTATAATTGAGACTTGTTTTATGGTTTAGTATATAGTCTGTCCTGCAGAACATCCCTAAACCAGTTGGCTCTTTTTTCAGTATGAAATGTCCTTCTTTGTCTCTTAATATTTCTTGCCTTCAGTCTATTTTGTCTTGTCTTTTCTTCTTCTTCTTTTTTTTTTTGATATCAAAGCTTGCCCCCGGGGTGCTTAACCACTGAGCCACATCTCTGGCATTTTTCTTTTCTTTTTTCTTTAGAGATAGGGTTTTTCACTAAGTTGCTTAGGGCCTCTCTGAATTGCTGAGGCTGTCTTTGAACTTATGATCTTCCTGTGTCAACCTCCAGAGCCACGGGATTACAGGTATGTGCACCATGCCTGGCTATTTTGTCTACTTATCTATATAGCCACTTCAACACTTGTGTGATTGCTATATGCATAACATCCTTTTCCATAGTTTTGTTTCAGCCTCTTTGAATCTAAAGTTTGTCTCTTCATTAAAAAATATGTGCACATGTGTGCGTACAGCTGAATCTTGATTCTTTATCTAGTCTGAGGGTGTGTGTGTGTGCGTGTGTGTGTACACAACTGGATCTTGATCTTTATCCATTCTTAAAATTCCATCTTGTTATTGCAGCATTTAGTCTACTTATATTTTAATGAAATTATTAATATGGGTAGCTTTATATCTGCCATTTTACTATGTCTCATCTTTTTTTGTTGTTGTTCCTCTGTTCCTGCTTTACCAATTTCTGTTAAACAATTTGTGCGTATGTGTGTGTGTGTGAGAGAGAGAGAGAAAGAAAGAGAAGCACAAAGAAAGAGAAAGAGAGAATATGAGAAAGGGCTGTCGATTGAACTCAGGGCTTCACGCATACTAGGCAATCACTCCACTCTGAACTATACCCCGAGTCCCTCCATTAAATAGTCTGTATCTGTTTTATTGGTTATTTTTATCCATATTGTTGTCCTTGTATTTTCTTAGTGCTCGGTCAAGGGAATACATCTTTCACTTATCACAACCTTTTGATAGTAGTGTCAGAGTGTGTGTGTGTGTGCACGCTTGTGTTCTAGTAAAATTCAGCTTCATCTGGTAAAATACACACTCCTTTCAGCTGTTGTATATATGCACCCACACATATATATAATAAAATTTTGTATATATTAGATATATAAAATACCTGTATATGGTAGAAATGTAGCAATATAATATTATAATTATTACTGTTAACTGTTTTTTAAAAGACTATCAAATTGAGAAGAAGGCATAGACATATTCCATATACTTTCTGGTCCCACACTGGCATAACCTCCCCTGCGATCAGCATCCCAGTCCAGAGCAGTACATTTTTTAAAATTGATGAAGCTGTATTGATACAACATTATCACCCAAAGTCCATAGCTTACATTAGGGTTCACTCTTGATGGCATTCATTCTGTGGGTTTAGATGAATATGTAAGGGCATTTATCTACCATTATAGTATCATACTGAGTAGTTTCATTGCCCTGAAAATCTTATAATCTTCTTCTTCATTCTTACCCCAACTCCTGGCAATCACTGTGGTCGTATCGCTGTCTACATAGTTCACCTTTTCCAGAACATTACATCGTTGGAGTCACACAGTATGCAGCTTTCCAAATTGACTTTTTTCACTCAGTAATATATGCATTTAAGTTTCCTTTGTGTATTTTCATGACTTTTTAGTGCCAAATAATATTCCTTTGTTTATTATCCATTTACCTTTTAAAGACATCTTTGTTTCTTCCAGATTTTGGCAGTTATGAATAAATCTGCAATAACGTTGTTGTTGTTGTTGTTGTTGTTGTTGTTATTGTCATTTTTAAGAGAGAGGGAGAGAGAATCAAGTTTATTTATTTTTTCATCTGGTTTTTGGTTCTCCGACACTTAATTGTGTATGTGGTGCTGGGATTTGAACCCAAGCCCTTACACATGCCAGGCAAGCAAAGCGCTCCATCTGCTGAGCCATCACTCCCCTAGTTTTTCTGGATTTCAGTTTTTAGCTCCTTTGTTTAAACACCAAGAGGCAGGATTGCCGGCTGGTGTTATAAGGGTGTGTTTTGTTTCCTGTGAAGCTGCCTGTCTTGCACAGTGCCTGTACCGTTTGCATTTCCACCAGTGGTGGATGAGGGCTGCTGTTGCTCTGCATCTGTGCCATCACTTGGTGTTGTCAACATTCTGGATTTTGATCATTCAAATAGATTCTGCACTGACATCTCGTTATTGTATTAGTTTACATTTTCTTGATAATGATATGGAGCATCTTTTCATATGCTTTTTTGTCATTTGTGTAACTTCTTGGATGAGACTTCTGTTCAGGTCTTTGACCCATTTTTTTAAATCAGGTTGGTTATTTTCTTAGTGTTAAATTTTAGAATTCTTATACATTTTGGATATCAAATCATATTACCATTTCCATTGATCTTCCTATAGATCCAAGTTATTGTCTAATGCCATTTTCTTTCAGCCTTAGGATTTACTTTAGTATTTTTCTGTAGGATATGCCTGCTTCCAACCAACTGCTTATGTTTATCTGGGAATGCCTCTGTGTTTATACGTGTGTTGATATTTGCAGATTAGTTTTATTTGCTATAGAATTCTTGATTGACAATTTCTCCTCAAACCTCAGACTTTAAATAGGTACCCCCACTCCCCTCTCCTCTGATGAGAGTCATTTAGTGCTGATAAGAAGTCAGATCTTAATCCTGTTCTTGTTCCCTGTGTATGGTGAGTTGTTTTTCCTTGCTGATATCAAGATTTTTGTCTTTGTCTTTGAGCAGTTTCACTATGATGTGTCTAGGATTGGATTTCTTGTATTGATTGATTGTGTGCTACTATGTATTGAGCCCTGGGTTATTTTACCACCAAGCATTTCTAGCCCTCTTTATTTTTTATTTTGAGACAGGAACTCTTTGAGTTGCTGAGGATCTCATTAAGTTGCTGAGACTGACCTTGAACTTGTAATCTTCCTGCCTCAGTCCCTGAATAGCTGGGATTACAAGGCATGTGCCACCATGCCTGGCTCTTTGTTTTTACCATATGTGGGGTCTTTTGAGGTTTGGGGATTTGTAGATTAATATTTTATCATCAATTATGCAGTGTTTTGACAATGATTTCTTGAAATATTTGTTCTTTTTCTTCCTTCTTTCTGGGCCTATCATCATACATATATTAGGATACTTGGCTGTTTTCCCATAGAGATTTTTGTTTTTCTTTAAAATTTAATCTAAAACTAAACAATCTGAAGTTCTATTTTTCTTCAATCTTTTTTTAAAAAAAATAATCAAGAGAGGGAGAGAGAAAGAGAAAATCAAGATTATTTATTTTTTCACATGGCCTTTGTTTCTCCAACACTTAGTTGTGTATGCGATGCTGGGGTTTGAACCCAGGTCCTCATGCATGCCAGTCAAGCGCTCCATCCCCTGAGCCACCACTCCAGCCCCTCTTCAATCTTTTTTATGTTTATACTTTAAATTGAATCATTTACATTGATCCTTTTTTCTGTTCACTTATTCTTTGTTCTGCCATCTCAGATCTGCTGTCTCGCTCATCTAGTGAGTTTATTTCAGTTATTCTACTTTTCAGCTCTTGATTTTCCAGTTATAATTTGTATTTCTTTATTAAAATTTCTTGCTTGCTATCTTACTTTCCTTTAATTTTTTTAATACATTTGCATTTGTTACTTTGACAGCATCTGCTGAATGTAACTTGTGAGCCTGAGTGTTTCTATTTACTGCCTGTTTCCTTGAATCTGGGTCACACCTTCCTATTTCTTTGCATGTCTTATAATTTTTAAATGCAAATTTATATTGTAGTGACTTGGAGTGCTGTTTACTTTTTGGAGAGAGAGGGATGGTGAGTGTGTGTGCAAGCATGCGTGTGTGTGATAAAGTTTGCCCACACTTACTATGGAGTCTGTCTCCAGCACAATGTAAGGCCACTGATGTTTCTGCTTAGTGATTTCATTCGTCTTTCTTCTTCTTCCTCTTTTTTTTACTTCTCACCCTGGCTAGGAGTCATGCCTATGTCCTCATAGGCTAGGTTCATGGTTACCAGTGATGAGGGCAGAGATTGAGCTCAAGCACCTGGAGCTTATAGAGCTTCTGTCTTCTGTCCACTGTCCAGCTGTTCATGAGCTGGGAAGTATGTCACAGTTTAGCCCTGTCTTAAGTCTCCCCTAGGGTTTCTTCTGTTGACACTCTCCTGTCTATGTCCTCATCCGTGTAGATTCACAGAGACACAGGCATGTGAGGAAAGCATATCTAGCCCTTTAAGAGGTTTTTTTCCCAGCATCTCTCTTTCAGATTTCTGGCCAGCCCATCTCTCCCCACCAGTCAGACCACGAAATCAAGCTAGAAGAACTTTATTCTCCCTGGTAGGTTCTTACCAAGTCTGCCACTTGTACATTACAAAGCTGTGGATTTTCTACCCTTGTCCTCTCCCTTCCCCATTGTCTCTGGGCTTGCTGGTTTTTATGGCCCTATGTTAAGTTTGCAGATGTATGTTGGTCTTACCCTAAACTCTAGCAATTTATTTTTTTTACTTTTTGTTTTTTATTTTGAGACAGTGTCTCACTAAGTCACTAAGGGCCTTACTAAGTTGCTGAGCCTGGCATCAAACTTGTGATTCTCCTGCCTCAGCCTCCTGAGCCGAATTACAAGTTTGCATCACTGTGCTGTGTGTTCTCGCAGTTTTTCAGTAAATTTCTGTTTATTGTCTACCTTTGATTGACTTGTAGAACCCTGAAATGGTTGTATTTAACAACCTTGACTAGTTTTCTTCTTGTCATTTTAAGGAAAGAATTCACTGAGCTGTTCATATCCTCATCACCAGAAGTCCCTGCCCTCGATCATTTCTCACTACACCTGTCCTCACCACAATCCATCTTGTCTTTTCTCCTTCCATTTCCCATTGTCTCAGATTCTCAGATTGTATGTATCTAATGTCAATGATTGAAGGCACGTTCTGGTCTCTACTACAGAGATATACAGTTAAAATTTATGTTCCTTATCCATATCAGAAACTGTTCACTGTATAACTTTGCTATCAACCAATTTGAATTCCTGAAGAAATATCGAATGCTAAACACAGTGGTGCACCCTGTAATCCCAGTGACAGGAGGATCACAAGTTCAAGGCCAGCCTTGGAAATTCATCAAGACTTTGTCTCAATATAAGAAATAGAAAGGCCTAGGGATATAGCTCAGAGGTACAGTATCCCCAGATTCAATTCCCAGTACAAAGGAAGAAAAAGAGGGAGGGAGAGAGAGAAGGGAATTCACATTTATAGATTGTTGTTTATTGGTGGTGAAAAAAAGCCTAAGACAGGGACTGGAGTGGTGGCCTAGTGGTTGGAGCACTTACCTTGCATGCGTGAGGACCCGGGTTTGGACCCTAGAACCACATACACAACTAAGTGTTGGAGAAATAAAGGCCAGATGAAAATGTAAGTAAAGTTGGGCTAGAGCGGTGGCTCAGTGGTTAAGGTGCTTGCCTTGCATGCTCGAGTACACGGGTTCAAACCCCAGCACTATGTGCACAATGAAGTGTCTGAGCAACAAAAGTCCATGAAAAACTAAATTAAAAAAAAATTGATTCTTTCTCTCTCTCTCACTGTCCGTCTCTTTAAAAAAAAAAAAAATATATATATATGTAAAGTTGATTCTTTCTCTCACTCTCTTCCTCTCTTTAGAAAAAAAAGAAAAGAAAGCCTAAGACAAAAATGGAATGTTCTTGTAGTTGCGCATATGACTGAACATAGCACAAGTTCTATGATTTTAGGAAATTGTTAACAATAAAATGAGAGATTATTAGGAAGCTCTGATAAAACATGCTCTTATTTTTTTAAGTGCGTATTTCCAATGCGAGGGTTAATTAGCTCCTCTTAAGCCACTTGTCTTTGGAGTGGGCATGAGTGTGTTGTGTTTCAGGATGTGTTGTATATAGGGACAGATTGAGCAGTGCATCATAAAACTGGACAACATTTAGATAATTTCATTAAACTTTTACTGTCTGTTCATTTGCTTCATAAAAATGTCTAGCAATTCCTGTGACCAATTAAATTCAAAGGACCAATAGGAAGCATTGTTATATATAAATTAGTTAATGATATCTTAAATTTGTTTAGCACCTTTCAATTTAAAAAATTGCTTTCACAAACAGTATTTTATTTTTGTTCATAAAATAACCATTTGTGGTATTTTAGGGTTTTCACGGGTAGGGATTCTTAATCCATACCCTCCAATGAGAGCTGATTGTGTGCTGGTCATCAGTCCCCTTCTCAGACTCAGAGTGTCTTTTCCCACTTACTCCAGGTGTCCTCTCTGCTCGAAAGCCTTCTTGACTCTTTTAGTCAAAGCCCAACATATGAATCTTTAATTTGGACTCAAGTCCAAATTAAAATTGAGCTGACCACATTTTATGGAACTTAGAAGCTGTGATGTTTTTTGTTCAGTTTTGTCTCTCTGACTAAACCATGAGCTTTTAAAGAAAAGCACTTTTTTGTTGAACTCTGCATTCCCTGACTTATCGCAGTGTCTGGCACTTGGTTGCTATGCAATGAATACTTCCTGGGAAAAAGTGGCAGCAGGTCGTCCTGACTGCACTGGGTACTTTTCTCCCTGTGCGCCACGGCTGCAGGTGCACTGGAGCTGCCAGAAGGAGAGAAGCTGAGGCTTCTTGATGGAGGCAGCGTGGATCTGGGCTTTGTTCCTTCGTGATAGGAATGTGATTGTATGTAGGTGGCTAGTTCCCTAAGCAGAGTTGGAGTGATGGGAACGATCAGAATAGCTCTGGATAAAAGCATGGGTTTCCTTTTGGCTGAAGCGTTCGGTGTTTGGGAACCAATGGAAAAGAAGGTGGAGGAAGGTCAGTTGAGTACAAATCGGGAAGAGTATTTGAATGGCAGGTTGAGAAGTTGAGACCTTATTGAGGGTTTGGGGCAGGGAAATGAAGTGCACAGAGTGTGCTTCCAGAAGATTTTGTGCAGCACACATAAGCTGAGTAGAGGGGCGGGGAGACTGGGTGGGAACACTCCTGCACCTGGAGTCACTGCTGCCATCAGGGTCTCAAGTGGTTGTGTAGAGGAGGAAATGAGTTGATACGAAATAATGAAGGGAGAATGAATATAGAGGATTTGATGGGTGCTTGCACAAGTAAAGTAATAGAACAGTGAGACTGGCATCCTCGTAACTGAGGCTTGAGTAAATCAGTGTACCTCCAAACTGCGTTCTGTTTTTTCCTCTATCAAATGAAGCTCATAATGCTGGCTGACTGTAGAGTTGTGAGAACAACTTAGAAATGCTTTGGAAATAACTTGTTTAAGTAGTTCTTTAAGATAATGACTTTTAACCATCTTTTAAAATCAGTTTTTCCTCTTTGCACTGTTAGTGTTTTTATTACTGTCGGCTGCAGCTGTGATTTACTATAGACCTTGTTTAGGTTGAATAGCTTTATTTTGTTGACAGGACAAAAAGAAAGAACTTCCCATACAAAAACAAAAGTTAAGCATTAAATTCTGGAATCTTTATTTTTAAAATAAATTTTAGAAGTTGATTGTTTAACATCAGGTTAGAAGCTGTTTTTGCTCTTAGGTGAGAGAGCTTGCTTTGACAGTTGGTCGCCTGCTGTGCATTAGCACTAGAGACAGCCTCGAGGGGGCCACCTGCTGGCCTGCAGGGGTTATCACAGAGCCTGCCTGCAGAGAAGAAAGGACCTCAGTTCCTATGCGTTTTAGATATTTTTCTAAATGGCAGTAGGCATAAATAACCAAAGTATTTTAAGCAGGCAGACTTTAGAGAATAATCTTTAAACATATATTTATATTTGTGTGTGCATTCTAACTACCTATTGGATTATATTTTCCTTGAGGGCAGGAAATAATTCTTAACCTCTTTTTATTACTCACACTGGTACATAATGAATATTTAGCACATGCTTTTTAATGGGGATCAAGGAAGCTTATAAAGATATATTAAGCATCTGTGATTGATAATAAGGTATAAGAAATGTATTATTAAAATATTAAATTAACATGCTAGTTCAGGTAGCAAAATTCACTTCTCCATCATTCTTTCACATAATGTAAATGCTTAGTTTCTCTTTCTTAGTTTGACATAATTGGAATTTTTAGAAGACGTAGCATGCTATTAAATCAACTAAATGGAAGGTTTTTCTGACTGATAATTAAAAAAATGAAAAGCATTTATTCCTTTTACATACTTTTCAGAGCACAGTTTTTTTAGAGCCACCTTTATAAAACAGCAATGAAGTATCAGATTTTATGTTTTTAAATATATATGTATAAGAGACAACTGATTAATACTAACCACAGCATAATTAATGTGTCAGAACACTTATCCTGTTCTAGACATTATTTGAAGCCCTTTCTGTGTATTAGCTCCACTGAGTTATCACAGCTACTCTGTAAAAATAGATATTGTTATTACTTCATTTTTACAGATGAAGAAAGTGAGGCTGAGAGAGATGCAGTAACATGTCCAGTATCATTCAACTAATTAATAAGTGGCACCTTGAAGATTTGAGTGGAGGTTATTTGGCTCCCATGGCCTACATCCTTTCTCATAAACTGTGTCGTTATGGTCATTATAACAAACGTTTTATTTATGCTTATTTGTGTGGGGAGGCTTAGTACTGGGGATTGAACACAGTGGTGTTTAACCCCTGAGCTACATTCCCATCTCTTTTTTGTTTGTTTGTTTGTTTGTTTGTTTGTTTTGAGACAGGGTCTCACTAAATTGCTTAGGCCTCACTAAGTTGCTGAGCCTGTCCTTGAACTTGTGATCCTTTTGCCTCAGCCTCCAGAGTTGCGGGATTGCAGGCCAGGTGCCATTACATCTGGCTTATATATACTTATTTGCATAGTATACTAGGACAGTATACACAGTATATTATACTGTCCTCCGTGAACATATAAAGGTCCAGGTTGAAAAGCAAAGTGCCACTGAGCGCTACAGGAGAGTGTGGTGGGGGTGTTGTTAGAGGTGCTTTGCACAGGTAGATACTGCTTCCCTATGCTCTGAGGAACCCGTAGCGCCTGGTGGAGTGGAGGATCCTGCAGGCAGGGACAGTGGTCTGTGACTCTGATTTTCCCAAGGTGCCCACAGCTTGCTGGAAGTCCCGAGACCTTTTCAAAATATTACAAAGACATTATGAGTTGCCATTTTCACTGCATGTCTTGATTTCTCCATCAGTGCAAAAGCAGTGGTCAATAAAATTGCCAGCGCCTTGGTATAGAAATCTAGGCAGTAACCCTAAACTGTGCTGCTGTTCTGAACTCACAGGACAGTAACAAAGCAGATTGACTTAAGAATGCCCTTGATGAAGCAGTAGGAATGTTAATTGTATGACTTCCCTCTGTGGAGTACCTGGTCTTTGCATGTTCTCCGTGGCAGACTGTAGAGCATTGGTGCGGCACTTGGGCTGCCTTCCAGGAAACTTCCACCGTCCCGCACAGCAGCGCTTGCTGACTGAACCGCAGCTGAGCCAGCTGCTGTTTTGCTTGGAGCACCTTTTTTTTTTAAAGAATCACAAATTGCAGTATTCCAGCTTGGGTATCTCGCAGATTATTATTAATTTTTTTAATGAATAGGCTGTTGCCTTTGCAAAAATTAGAGTTTAAAGTGCATGATCTAGTGACATTTTGGTCAACAGTGGACCACACGTAGGACAGTGGTCCTATAAGATTATAGTGGAGCTGAAAACTGGCTGTCATCTAGTGATGTAACAGGAGTAAAGTCCCGTGTTGGCGGTGATGCTGATCTAAACATACCTATTGCACTGCCTGTACATAAAAGAATAGCACATGCAATAATAGGACATAATAATTGATAATGATCATTAACAGCCGTGCGCTTGGTGCGTGTATTTACTCTACTACACTTTTGTTGTTAGACTGTCGCTGTGTAATCCATGTAATACTGTTAACTAAAACAGTCCCAGGCCAGTGCTTCAGGAGGGATTCTGGGAGGCATTGCTATAGGAGGTGCTGGATCGGTGCATATTACTGTCCCTTAAGATCTTCCATTGGGACAAGATATGGAGGTGATAGACTATGATATTGATCATCCTAACTCTTTTTTTTATTTAAGAGAATCAGTTTTATTTATTTTTCATGTGGCTTTCATTGCTCCCACACTTTGTTGTGTACATAGTGCTGGGTCCTTACTCACGCCAGGCACCCACAGTGGTCGTTGAGCCACTGCTCCAGCCCTCAGGACCCTAATTTTATGAAGCCCAAGGCTAATGTGTGCCTCAGTTTTCTGTCTCAGTCATTTGTGTCTCAGGTTTTTTTTTTTTCTAAGAGAAAAGGACAGTCAGTGAGTGAGAAAAAAAATCAATTTTATTTAATTTTTTCATGTAGCTTTCATTGCTGTGATACTTTGTTGTGTATGTGGTTGTGGGGTTCGAACCCATGTTCTTGCGCATGCCAGGCAAGTGCTGTAATTGCTGAGCCACTGCTCAGAGCAGCCCGTGTCTTAGTTTATAACAAAAAAAAAAGTTAAATTTTAAAAATAGGAAAATGCTTATAGAATCAGGAAATAAAGAACATCTTTTGTATAGCTGTACACCGTGTCTTAAACTAAATTTTCTTAGAAGTGAAAAGTTTTTAAAATTTTTTTTAAGTTTATAAAGTAAAAAGTTAGAGTAATCTCACTTACTGACTCAGAATAACTTCGTCCTTCAAGCTCCATTCATAGTAAGTGTCCTGTACATCTGTACATTTTTTTATTTTTATGCCACATTTTTATTGTGTGTGTATATAGATAGATAGATATGTGAAGGTACAAAAATACCAACTTTCATTACAGTTGCCTACAGTATCTGGTATAATAATCTGCTGTACAGGCTTAGAGCCTACATGTAGCAAGCAGGCTGTCCTTCATGGCCTCGCTATTTGGTAGGCTGTGCAGCTTTGTGCTGGTATACTGTGTGATATTTATATAGCAACAAAATTGCCTAACACAGTATTTTTCAGAATGTATCCCTGTCATTAAGTTATAGGTGGCTGTACTTAAATATTTTTAGGATGAAATCAGCAGTGATATTAACAAATATATTGGAAGGAGGGCAGACTGTGTATGAAGTGTACTTGTACATTTACAAGTGACTCATGCATGATTTTACAGAATCTTGCTTGAGTAAAAGAGCTGTGCAAAGTACGTGGCTGTGCAGTGAAGTTCAGTGTCACAATAGCAAACCTATTACATGTTAACATAAATAACACTTTCATGAAAAACTAACTTTCCAAAACATAAATTTAGTTAGCAGAGTGGCAATCTCTAGCAGTATTTTTCTCTTGGCTTTATTTAATCTAAAGAAAACACATTGTATAAGCGCTAGCAATATACATAGGTATTAATCCTGTAGAATCACGGAACTGTAAGATTCATGGGCATTTAAAGATTTTATGTCAGGAGGATAATAGGCTTAGGCAATAAAGGGGAGGATGTTCATGGAACTCCTTAGATTTAAAGTTCTCTTTTTTTTGCCTCCCAGGTAGGTTCTTCCTATCCTTATTTCTTCTGTCCTGCCTCGCTTCCGTGTGGCTGCCTCACACTTCTGTAATGAAGTTCAGTGGGGAGTCCTCTTCCAGAGGAGCCTGCTTTTGTCTTAGTTGAAGCTTTGTTGTCCTTTCTCCTTAATCAATTTCTTCTTCTCTGCCAGAAATGTAGCAGCAGCTTCTCCATCGGCAGCACAGCTTTGTCAGTTATTTTTATGCTTCTCAATTGAGAGCTGATGGTGTAGCTCAGTGGCAAAACACTCGCCTAAGCGTGCACCAGGCCCTGGGTTGAACCCCCAGCACCCTGATCAATACATGCATACATTTGTTTGTGTTTCCCAATTCGAGCCTGTTCCTAAATTTGTGGAACTGTTCCTGACTTGAAATAAATGGCTTGGTGTCAGGGAACCCTTACTGAAGTCTTCTTCTGTACTTTCTGACAGAACATGTGCTGTCAGTTAGAACGCATTTTTCTGTTCATGTCTTTTACTCACAAATTTTAATACCTTGTCTGTCTTACACATGTATCGAGTGCTGCAGGCAAAACTTCCACACATCCAAATTGTCAGTATCACTACTTTTGTGCTTTGTGGCTGTGAAATAAAATAAGGTTATTGAATGCAAGCACTGCCTACCAGGACAGTCTCCCTGATCTCCAGGATGGCTGCTAGGTGAGTGATGGGTGGGGTGGATACACTGAACAAAGGAAGGTGTGTGTCCTGGATGGGACAGATTGATGCAGTACCAGATGGCCAGAGATCTCATCACACTGCTCAGAACAGCTCTCGGTTTAACACTTACACATTGCTTATATCCGGACTTAATGTTTTCGGTCTGCAGTTGACTGTCAGTAACTGAAACCATGGCAAGTGTGAGACTGCAGATGAAGAGAGGTTGCTTTTTTTATTACGTTTTTTAAGGTTGAGGTGATATTCTTGTGCACATCACTGTTAAGTCTTCTCACCCCTGGCTGGAAAACATAAGTAGCTTGCCATGGCTTTTATTTGAGAGCATGATGGTGTTTCTTCTCCACAGTATGATAGTGATGATCAGACATGATCTTGTTACACATACGAAGGATGCTTTTCCTAATTCCTTTTATGGCACTTTGATCTACTGAGAAAATAGAACTACATGTTTTCTGAAGAAACTGAATTACTAGTTTATTGAAAATAATGCTAGAGTACATTTAAATACTTGAGTGGGATTAGATTCTCAGAATTCAGCTTGTCATAGCAATATTTAAATACACAGAAGAAATGCTTATGTTTTGCCTCTTAAAAATAAGTCTAAGTACCTTTCCTTAAGTAAGGAATTTCTCTAAATGGATATCAGTTCACTTTTCTGTGTCTAGAAAAATTGTGTTTCAGATGAAGAAATTTTATATTCCGAATATCATATATTTATATATACAGTTATATTCAGCATATCATAAGTGTTCTTTTAGTTTAGCACCATGAATTCCACTGATTTTTAGTAAATAAACATGAAGGCTAAGATTTTACTTTTTCAAAAAATATTCTATCACATTACAATAGTTTTGCTCATTGAGAAGGAATACATATTATTTAATTCCACCTGGTTTTATCCCATCGTGTATTCCATTATAAAAAAAATTTTAAATGCTTTTAGTGCTGACAGATTTAGTTGAGGTACCAACATGGAGTGTATTTCTGGGTTTTTTTAGGCACAATAAAAATGGCATAGTAAAGATATCCCAATTCACTTTCTAAAATATTATAGAGAAAAACTAATTTTTTAAAAAAGCTGATTTTATGGTATAATACTGTGATAAGGATACTTGAACCCTGGAAATCAAGTTGAGTTGGTTCATTTCTCAGCTGAATATATAAACATGATGAGATGACAAATGCCAACTGCTTACTCAGATGCCCAGTGCATAGTACTGGGTGAATATTAATGAGCTGTAATACCATCCCTGTGTAACCAACTGTCTCATTTCAAAGAACGTGCTGGAGGCAGTCCCCAGCTTAAAAACAATGCAGATTGATAAACCATTCCAGTTACATCTTTTTTCTGTTTTGCCATTTTCTTCTCTCACACTCTTCAGAACTTGTGTCCTAAAATTCATTCTGATAAAAGCAATGGTTTCAGGGCCAACTCTGCAAAAATAAATGAATGAATAAATGAACAAATGAGTTAAGTTAATGATATGTATAATCTGTGTTTAGGCAGAAAAGTGAGTTTACCCTCTTAGAAATTTATAAGAAACTTATCGACTCTTTAATACAGTATTTTTCCAATTTATTTGACTATGAAACTGACTTGCTACAAAATGCCAGTTGCTATCCGGCAGCAGTGACATTCAGTCCTTTGGGAAGTGCTGCTCTGTGGCTTCTCGAGTGGGTACGTACGTGCATACACACATCCTGTGGGCGCATTTAAAGCTGTCGTCTGGGCTGGAGGTGTAGTTCAGTGGTAGAGTGCTTGCCTAGTGTGCTTGAGGCCCTGGGTTCAATCCTCAGCAGAGCAAAGAAAGAAAACTATGATCTTTTCATTTGTTTTTTTTGGGGGGAAATATTTTTTTAAAATCACAATTTTATTCAAATTTAATCATTCAGATTTGAAATGGTGCACTATAAAAATTAATGAAATTTTATTTTCATGCAAATTTCAAATTATTGTGAATCTCCCCCAAATGAAAACTTTGGGAATAATTGCCCAATTTCAAAACTGTATGAATTACAAAATATGAATATGGCAGCTTTATTTTTAGCAGTTAGTAGAAATATCTTATCTTTTGATAGGGTTAGTATTAAATTATGCCGTTTTCAGAACCAGTTCCCTTTTACTAAATGTGACTAGCTTTGCCCTACAAGGAAAATTACCTGTTCTGTGAAGAGGATTCACTTGGAAACTTCGGATGCCCTGTGGGTGCCTTTTTGTCTCTGTTCTGAATATATAGCAAGATCCCACATCGTAGTTAGTTGGTTATGTCTCCTTATCCCAAAGTATTTTAATTATTCTCAACTTATATCTGAAATAGTTGTGGGCCCTAAAGAACATGAAGGAAGAGACTGTGTATTTGCAGACTTGCCAGTGGGCAACGACCACGCCTGGTTCTCTAGCCCTGCTGCCTCCTCGCCTGTGTGTCGCTGGAGAAGGGGCTGTAGTGCTTGCTTTCCTGTGTCTTAAAATGCACTGTTTCTTAAAAGATTTTATACATATTGGCTCAAAACAAGCTTAGGGTATATTGCCCTGTTTTGCTGCCTTCACTAAAAACATGTAGTAGAGTATTATAAGATATTATTAAATATTTGTATTCAGTTTCAGGTTGCTTTTGAATACACCCAGCTAATTTCGTTTACATCACAAAAGTTTCAGAAGTCGTGTCTTCAGAAGATCAGATCGGTAGACTCCTGGAAAACCTGACTTGCTCAAGAAAGACTTCAAGAACACATTGTGAACCTCACAACCTAGTATAAATCAGTCATCGAACCCCACCCACTCAGAACTTCCAGGGCATTCTTTAGCTGTGTGCCCACCCAGATCTTCATTTAGAACCAGAGTACTTAAGACACCCGAGGAGAGCCTGCCACACAGGGAAGATAAAAGAACAAAAACGAACAGAGGGGGGAAGTTATGTGCCGGGTGTAGGGACCCCCTCGACAAACTAAGGAAGGAAAGAAACATTCATATCCTGAATGAAGTGCTGGTTTTAAAAGGGGTGAAAAGGAAAACAGGCCCTTGAAGTTAAATACCTGCAGTATATGCAAGACCCTGGACCAACACCCAGGACCAAAATAACCAGCCGCAAAATGGAGCTTCATAGGAGGACCAGAGGATGAAATCAAAGAAATAGGGTTTAGTTCTCCTCTAAAACCTAAAAGGTTCCAAAAAATCATCAATTTTCCTAAGTTTTCAACAAACTTGCCCACAGCGGGAAGGGGGGGTGTGGTGGTAGCGGTGAAGCCCATCCTCCAGTGAGCTGGTTCACCCTGCCCCATGAGCACATCTGAGGACAGCCCCCATAGAAGGGGCACACCACCTGGGGAAGCGGCTCAGCCGCAGAGGGCAGGAAAAGAGTGCAGCAAACCAGTGCTGCCGTCTCCACCCCAGGATGACCTCACCAGCATGGTCTCCCTGCTGGTGAGGAGAAAGGACGGGAGGACCGGACCGGGCTGCCCACTCCATTCCCACCTGACCGCTCACCCACCCGCTGGCCTCTGGCGCCCTGTGTGCTCCCTTGCTGTAGGCTGGGGATGATAGTATCTACCTCGGAGTTACTGCAGGAGTTAAAACAGTGCCTGAGAGCACCGAGAGCACGCGCTCTGCAGCCAGCCTGCGCCTGAATCCTCGCTCAGCCATGCCTCTTCTTCTTCCTCAGTCCCCATCTGAAGAATGAGGGTTAAAATAGCATGTACAGCAGGCTCGTTTTTGTTTTTTCCTTTTTATTTTTAATTTAATTTTACTTTTTTATTACTGGGAATTGAACCCAAGGGCACTCTACCTCTGAGCTACATTCCCAGCCCTTTTTATTTTATTTTTGAGAGAGAGGGTCTAAGCTGCTGAGGCTGGCCTCAAATTACCATTCTCCTGCCTCATCCTCATGAATCACTGGGATTATAGGCATGTGCCATCACACCCAGCCATTCTCTCAATAAAAAAAAAATGGATCTACTGTGCAGGATTGATGAAAGAATTACATGAATTGATATGTGTAAAATACTTAGGCTAGTGTCTGGTAACTAGTTAAAACTATTTAGGTTCTACCTTTTATTAAAGATTTAGATCAGTTCTGACTGAATATGCACTCAAAAAACAGTTGCTATTATTTTTCAACAAAATTATTTAAGTAGAAAAACGAGAAGACCTGAAGTTTATGAAAAGGAAAGCCGTGGAGGGCTCAGCAGTTACGGCGCTTGCCCGGCACGCACAAGGACGCAGATTCAAAACCAAGCACCACGGACGCAACGAAGTGTCGGAGCAACAAAAGCCGCATGAAAAACTAAACAAAAAATTGTTTTTCTCTTTCCTTCTCTCTCTCTCACTGTCCCTCTCTCTTTATTTAAAAAAAAAGAATCACCCTAATAGAAAATGGGCGAAGGATTTACAGACATCTCACAAAAGAGGGCATTGAAATATCCAAGAAACACGAGAAATGAGAACAAACACCCTCCCACCAGAATAGTTAAAATGAAAAAGACAAAACTAAAAGCAATGAGAACTCTTAATGAATAGTTTTTTGGAGTATGACATAGTAGAGCCACTTTAGAAAAGTAGTGGTGTCATTAAGGCTGAGCATATATCTGTGCTTGACCCAGCAGATCCACTCCTGGTGCACATATACCCTAAACAAACACCTGCTTGTGTGTGCAGAAGAATGTGAGCAAGAATGTTCGCAGGAGCCTTGTTCTTAATGGCCAAAACTGAAAGCAGCTCAAATCTGAATGCTTATGCAGTGGAGTTGCAAACCGATAAAATGACAACAGCATGTGTGTGTTTCAGAAATGCCATGTGTGAAAGAAGCCAAACGAAAGAGCACGCACTGTAATGATCTGTCTTAATTATTTATTTAAAGTTGAAAAGTAGCAAAACTAAGGTGTGGAGTTAGAAGTTAAGATAGTGATGATCCTTTGGCTGGGGACAAGATCTGGAGTGGCCCCTGCCGTGCCACTCATTTCTTAATCTAATTTTGGGTGTATTTTCTGTGTGAAATTTACTGAGCCCTTTCAGTATGATTTGTGCATTTTTATCTGTTTTAAACTCCCGTTTTAAATTTGTTTTAGACAGAAGACTTGAGAATTTTGGGAATGATAGTTAACATTTTCCACTTGTCATATCTCCCTAGAATTAACTATTTCATGTTTCAAAAAGTATAAATAGTTGTTCATTACAAAACAGATAATGTATGAGTCCGTCTAACCTTTTTAAATTGTATCTTCAGGACTGCAAAGAATGCTCAAGAACAGCAGCTAAGTACCTCAAGCAGTGTACTTCCAAGTACTCATTAGTTTCCTTAGATCCTGCCTCTGCATACATTATGACAGGTTACGTGGACAGCATATATACATTATATAAAACTGTAGTTTGAAGCCTTGTAGAATCAATCTCTTCAACTTCTCTCAAAGTGATACATTGTCCTCCCACAGATCAAATCTGGTGCTTTTAAAGTTTGAAGAGAGTTTTATGTGATCCAGCTGTGAAATATAAGAGGCAAGTCTGAGGCCCTTGAATGAGCATTAGTTGCAGTTGATGCCTATTGCTCTGACTGCATGTTGGTGTCCTTCCTGCACAGTAACCTGTGAGTTTCGTCTCTGGATAGAATTTGTTTTGTGTGGTCTGCATTGTGCTCTGGTGGATGATTGAAAACCTTACACTTTCGTAGAATATTGCTTCATAGCTCTTCCCTTTCCTGCTATTTTTATATCACATGAATCATATCACATTTAAGCCATCTGGAAGGCCTGAATGGAATGCGATAACCGGCTGCCATCCCTTAGACTGACCCTTGAAAAGCTAGTGTTCCTTTGGAGTTTATTCTTGATAATCCTTTATACTTTGAAATTTCAAACTTCGTTTCAAAATAATTGTTAACATCTGAGTCAAAACTATCTGTGGTTCAGTTTCTCTTAGTTTGAACACTGGGTCAGAAGGAAGACCTGTGCTACCAAGAAGAATCTGCCAGAGACTCAGTTCTATCTTAGTAAGAACAGCAGTTCCACTCCTGCTTATAAAGTATGTTAGTTTAATCAGCTCCACAAGCCATTCAGTTTGGCATGCATTTCTTAGGGAACAGTGAAAACATAGATTCTTATGGTGCCAGATGAATACTTCAAAATCAATGTGTTTTTGCATGCTTAGAATGTGTCACACTTGTTAGACATTTGTCAGAAGCATTTCTCAGCGTAGCTACCTTTTTGAGGAATTAATGAACAAATAAATATGTGCCTGGGGTGTTGTAAAAGAAAGCCATGATTAAAAATGTGTACCCATACTCACTCATGTTCTTTCGCTATGGGTATTTACGAATTTAACATTTGCATGTTGAACAGCAACAGGCTATCAGAATCCCTTAAAAGCCCTCTCCAGTGGTTGGACTCTCTGAAGGCAGCCTTACTCAGGGCCACTGGAGGGGTTCCCTGGACTATCGTTAGCTGAGATTGCACAAATTAGGAAGGAAAGTACAGATTTATTTCTGCATAACTGATCATTATCACTACATTTCCCCTCCTTATAAATAATGTCATGATAATACTTTGGCAACCAACTGATGAGACACTCTGTTCCAGACACTCTAGAATAGAGGGATAGAATATAAAAATATCGATTGCCTTCTTCCATTTCCTTGAGAGTCTGAGGTGGTGGACCAGAAGATGCCATGACCTGCACAACTAAGTACAACAGGCTCTTTGTTTTCAAAATAGAAAGGTCTCAGAAATGGAGAGCTCCACTAAGAATCTAAGAATAAAGGTACTGTTTTTACATGTCTCACTCTAATATATCTCCATGATACCCTGGGCAAGGCACTTAGTGTTTCTGCGTCTTCCATTTTGCTAATATACCGTAAGTATGCAAAAGATCTAAATTTTGTTTGTAGACTAAAGCATTTTATACATAGATACATGATTTTTTCCCTCTTTGATGGAGAATTATAATATTTCTTTACAGATAAACCTAGAATGTAATAAACAACTTTATTTTTCATAATTTTTGTATAGTATTTGTGTTTATTTTTTATTCAGTGTTGTTTATTTCTTTCTTTAGCAGACAGAAGGTGGAGCACAGACAGATGGCCAGCAATCACAGACACAGAGTAGTGAAAATTCAGAGAGTAAATCCACCCCTAAGCGACTGCATGTCTCCAATATTCCTTTCCGCTTCCGGGACCCTGACCTCCGGCAGATGTTTGGGGTAAGTTTCTAAAGTCCTTTGTGGATTTTATAATTAAAAACAATTTAATTCACCAGATGTGTTATTAGTCATTAGTAGTTTAGGATAAGACTACAAAGAGATTGAGGATGATGCTGAGGTAAATTAGCATTTCCATCAATCTACCACCCAGTCTACCCTAGACTGACCATGCAGCAGTTGCTGGGAATAAGGGGTTTCTTGTACCAGGAGACATTCAGTACTAAAACCAGGATGGGATGGCCACCCTGCTCACATGTGAAGCTTAGTAAACACATCAGGAGTATGCTGTTTCTCCTAAAAGAGAAAACGTGGTTTGTTTTTTTGTTTTGGAGACAGATTCTTTCTTGCTGTTTCTCAGGCTGCTCTCAAACCATCCTCCTGCCTTAGCCTCCTGAGTAGCTGGGACTATAGGTGTGCATTGCATCCAGCTAAACATACATGTTCTTTAGCACAGTGATTCCTAAACTTACCAGCACATTAGAAACCCCTGAGGAGCTTAAGAAATACTAATACCTATATCCCACACCCCAAAACAGTGATTTAACTGGCTTGGGTACAGCTGGCCTCAGACATTTCTGGTGTGTGGAGAAGTTTGGAGATCGTTGCTTATTTATCCTAACATGTTTAGCTCTTCACCATCCCTGTGCGCCTAGCACGTTACTGCCCCTTGTCTTACGCTCTCAACTGCAGCGCCCTGGCTCAGAAATGCGTGTTGTCCACGGCCTACCTGGGCATTGTCAGAAGACACACCATGTCAGGAATACAGGGTTAGAGGTGGCTCTCCAAGGTGGAAAGGGTATAGATTTTGGCATCAAAGAGCCTGGGACCGGGGCTGGAACAGTGGCTCAGCGATTCTGGTGCTTGCCTGGCATGCGCGAGTATGTGAGTTCAAACACCAGCACCACGTGCACAACGAAGTCTCAGAGCAATGAAGGCTATTTGAAAACTGAATAAGTTGATATTCTCTCTCTCTCTCAATGACCTTCTCTCTTAAAAAAAAAAAAAAAAAACTCCTAGGATCAAGTTCTGTTTGATTATGAACCCTGTGAAATTCATGTAATGCCATTGAACTAGACTTTCTTATCTAAAAAAGAGAGATAGTAATCTCTACCTTGCAGAGCATTGTGAATTAAATGGAATAATATATTGTTTTTTACTTCCTTACTTATAATCAATAGTGTCAATACCTATATCTAAAATGAGATATAGTGTTGGTTTGTAACTTTTCATGTATTCCTTTCAACTTTTGGCCTCCTCCCCAAATCTCCAAAAACAAAGTGTAATTTAAAATTCATGTTCTTGGAAGTAAATGGCCACTAAGAGTCTTGATTTTTTTCCTGAGCCTGTGAGGTGTTACCTATTTTCATATGACCAAACTCTCTACTTGCCCTAGGACCAAAAGATAATCAATACTTTTTGAAAAATTTGTTTAGGATAGCTGCCTAGTGCCTTGTTAGAAAAGGAGATGCCCTGCTGTAAATCTTGTGATCACTTCATGGCGACTGGATACTGGAGCAAAGCTGGTCACTTCCTACCGAGTACCTGTCTATATCTCCCCACAGAAGAGAAGGCCAGGGGTGAAATTTAATGGTGCTCTTGAAGTACTTGAAGAGTTTTTACACAGAAAATGGTAACTGGCCATTCTCCATCGTTACAGAAAAGACAGCAACAGAAAGGAGAAAGAACAGCTAACAGACTTAAGTTATGCATAAGAAGGCACTTCCCAAGGGTGTGAGTTACCAGGTTCTCTTCTCAATCTTCAAGCACAGTTGACTCTTACTCTTTGGAATCTGTAAGAAGGGAGTACATTCTCATGTACTAGAGATGTGTTTTCTCTTAAGGCAGAAAGAGTGTCCACCGCAGATCTTCCTAGGTCAGCTAGAGATTTCTTGAAATGTATTATGCCCATCCCATAAGGTGTAAGGTGAAAAAAGAAATTTTTCCTCGCAAGGGACAACCAGTGCTGTTGTTCTCCACATGGCTAATGCCTGTGACTTAGGACAGCAGTAGCATTAGTGAAGAGCAGAGAGTCCATGTTCCGTTTTATTAGCTTTACAGACTTCACAAACAGCTTCCTTCAGCCTCACTTTGCTTACCCATAACAAGAAGGCCAATTTTCCCATAGAAGGATGTTATAAGAATGCAGTACACAGGGCCAGAGGGGCAGCTCAGTGTTGTGGCGCTGGCCTGCCATGCAGCAAGGATGCAAGTTCAAACCCCAGCACCACGTACACCATGAAGTGCCAGAGCATCCAAAGTCACGAGAAAAAGTGAAGAAAATTAATTCTCTCCCCCTCCCCCCCTCGCTGTCCCTCTCTTAAAAAAGAAGAAGAATGCAATACACAATGTAAACAAAATAAACTAACAAACTCTAAATAAAACACCATACTTAGTTTTATGGGATATTCATACAAATTAAATGCTCTCCTATTTAAAATAAAATATTTTTCTCTTAATTTTTCTATTAAATGGGGAACCAGAATCAGGCCTAGATATCTTCTTCTAGAAAACTTGGATTCTTAGTTCTTTTGATAAACAGTAATAATTCAGTCCAGTGGGAAAGCATAATCTCTGTTTTTTCTCTTATTTTTCATTTTTTCATCTTCCGAAGTCTGGTTTTAAGTCCAAGTGAAATAAGATAATGAGGCATGAGCCTAGTACTCCAAGGGAAGTGTGAGCCAAAAAGATATCTGGCTATTTCCTGCACATGCCTTCAATTCATTTCATCCAAGCACTGACTAAAACACTTTTGTCCCTTATGTCTACCTCACCCAAAGTAAGGCTGTGCTTTATGTAACCTTCTGGCAGTGGCTTAGCTACCAACCACAGGGTGATTTAGGCTTTGGGTCTTTAGTTATTAAACAGAGTTGTTACCTAAAATATTCTTGATGTTTGTTGCAGAAAAGTTAAGGTGGCAAACAAATGGAATCCTTAATGTCAAAAGTGTAAGTGGAGGGCTAGAGCAGTGGCTCAGTGCTGGAGCACCTGCCTGGCATGTGCAAGAACCTGAGTTCAAACCCCAGCACCACATACATAACTAGGTGTTGGAAAAACAAAAAAAACAGATGAAAAAATAAATAAAATTGATATATTCTCCCCCTCTCCCTCTGTCCCTCTCTCTCTCTCACTCTCTTCCTCTCAAAAGAAAAAAAATATATATGGTGGAATAGCGTGTTAGCTTGTAGTCTATAGAAATGGTAACATGGATATATATTGTTGAATTTGATAGTAGTTCATAGTCTATTGCTAAGCTTTTAAAAAATGAAACGTGTAATGTATCTAGCAGTCTGACGCTGTAGATACTTAAATCTGTATGCCTAAGTAAAAGCCTGTAAGGCCGTGTACCAGAACACTAAGGTGGTGGGGTTGCAGATGATCTTTGTTTTTCTGCTTTCTTTTTGTTTATATTTTCTAATTTTTTTTTAAGAGAGAAGGACAGTGACGGAGAGAAAGAATCAGTTTTATCTAGTTTTTCATGTGACTTTCATTGCTTATATTTTCTGATTTCTAATGCATGTGGTTTACTTGTATAAGTTTTCTTTTTTTTTTTTTTTTTTCCAAAAAGGAGGAGGAGATTGGCATGGTGGTGCTCACCTGTAATCCAAGCTACCTGGGAGGCAGGCGGATTGCAAGTTCAAGGACAGCCCTGTCTCAAAAATAAATGAATGAAATAAAATTAAAAAATCTGGGGATGTTAAAGGGCCCATGGGTTCAATGCCCAGTACCACAAAGAGTGAGGGAAAGCAGCCTCCAGTAGTGTGTCACCCTACTTAGTGGGATTTACTTCTTAAAACTGGGACAGTTAAGAACATAGAGGGGCAGTTAACAATTCCCATGTGAAGAGGTGTGCTGGTAGGGCTGCACGGGGATGTCTTCACGCAGTGGCTTCCACTGTGAGAAGGCAGCAAAGGGAGATGCTCTCAGCTCAGGGATGGGGGAAGCAGAGACTGGGATTGTGACCCACCAATAGACAGAAACACGGATGTCAAGTACTAGTTGAGAGAAGAACAGCGAGTCCCTTCTGAGAGGGAAGTCCAGCCTGTGGATGAGAATCTGACTAAGTGAATGCTTTGTTTTTGTCTCTGCAGCAATTTGGCAAAATCCTAGACGTAGAAATAATCTTTAACGAGCGTGGCTCTAAGGTAAGCTCCATTTCGGTATCAAGTGTGCTCAGTTTCTTTTTTATGATTGTTTTATTTTACACAGTAGGTGTTGAGAAAGCATAAGCCATTTCTCAGGCCTGCATAAAGCTTTCCCAGTATCCATACTGGGTTAGATTACCTCTGAACACAGCTACCACGTGGCCAGACTGTACTGATACGTAAATTGGGAGTGTGATGGAGGGAGGAGGAGACGGAAGGAAGGGCACAGTAGGGATAGACTGGCTAAGGTGGTGGTCCGCCATCAGTCTTCGATTCACCCTCAGTCATCGTAGTTTAGTGGAAGAGAGCAAATGGAAAAAAGTCTGATTCTGTATTTTGAATTCTGTCAGAACAATTCAGCTTTTTAAAATTCAACTTCAAAATGACATACTTAGTGCAAGTTTTAATGTTGAGTTGTTCAGTCCACATGCTCTTCATTTTGGAAACATTTTTTGAAGGCTTCACAGTGAGTGAGTGGTAACTCAAGAATTCACTGTGAACCCATATTTTCGGGTGAGTTACACCCAGATGGGCAAGCTTCAGGAGTCACTTCCATTACAAATATGGTGAATTAGCTTTTCACCTAAGAATGACGTGTGAGTTGATATATGTGTTTTTTTTCTAAATGTGGTCTACATAAAAACTGATTTTAATTAAAATTATTTCTCTATTAGCAATTTTTAAATTAATTTTCAATTATTTTTTATTTGGTCACCTTTGTTGAATTTTGAAAATAGTTCTTAGCTATGATTAAATCTCCTAAGAATGTGATTTGAGGAAAAATCAAATATAGCCAGGATAAATGAGTTATTATTTACCTCTCACCAATCAATTCCTTACTCCAAATTAACCATGGTTGGGAATTGATAACATATATAAACAGTTGTATATACCTCCTGCCTCCATCTGTGCTAAAATAAATACATACTCTGTTCTAATGCTCCTGATTATTATTCCTTTCCTTTGAATGTAGCAATACTAAAAGTGTTTTAATTCTGACTATAACAATTATTTGTTAGAGGTAATTATACTCTAAGCTTCCAGTTTTCAGTTAAAACAAAAAAAGGTTAATGTCTGTACAGGACTGTATCCAGCCTTTAACTTGGTAAGTATTTTTAAAGTGAAATCTGTTAATCATAACCAGTAAAATTGTGCTTGTCATTTAAACACAACAGAGTTCTAGTCCTTTGTTGTATAGTTTGCATTTATTTTTCATGACATTCTTAGCAGCTTAGTGGAAAAACAACTGTGGTTTGGAGATGGGAAGCCCAGGAATGTAAAATAAATATTGACCACACTGATTATCTAAAGTAATAGTTTAAATATTAAGTGGTTTTAAGTACACATACTTAAAATAGACAGTAACAGCCAGAAGCCCAGTATAGTTTTCATCAGGTATTGAGGATTTGTTCCTACCAAGAAAATAATTTATCAAATTATTGTGAAGCAAGGGAAATTGATATTCTTCCAGTGACTTCAAGGATTTGCCTACTACCAAAAAAAATTTAATATATCTGATCCAGTTACTTTTCCTGCATAATTTTCATTTTAAAATAATGGCATATACCTTCCTTCCCCTTGGGGAGTCTAAAGGCACATGCTGCTGTCTTCCCCTCTGGGCTGCTAAGGGGAGACACCCTTAATACTAATTGGTAAGGGTTTTGAAAACAAAGCACAGAGCTCAGAGTTGCCCTAGATCTGCCTTCAAGGACTAAGACAAAACCTTGTTTTTGTCCTTTCACTCCTGTTACCTGACGTCATCTCCTGGAGTGGCTTTTTCTGGAACAGCATGCTCTCAGCCTGTTAAGAGAAATTATTCTGAAGTTAGACCCAAAGATGCTTCCTCTGGGATCCACCTCAGAGAAATTAATGAGTACTTTTCTTTTTCTGAATCAAGTTTGATTTTTCACTTCTTTTGTATGTTTGGGTTGATCATATAATTACAAAGTATGGAACTAGAGAAAAGGAGGGTTTATGTGGTCTTACTTGTTCTAATTAAGAATTGTTCTGATTTTTAAACAGTGCTTTGCTGTACGTAAATTAGCTTTATTGAAAAAAAATTTTCGAAGCAGTGATGGAAAAACTAGTTAAAAGTAAGTCTGAGATTAGCAATACCAATATGTAAATCAATGTTTAATCAGATTGCTACCAAGCAAAAGCAACTCTTTAACATACCTTACTTTTCTGGGACTCTCCAGGGTTCTAGAATGTACCATTTGAGAACATGGGTGAGCGGTGCTACACCAACACATGCACCTATCTCTGCTGCAGTGTCCTCCTCCAGCTCTTGCTGTAGAGCATGACTGCTGTATTTCTTTCTTTTTTTTTTTTTTAAATAACTTTATTGAGTTTTTCACATGGCCTTACTTGCTCCAACACTCAGTTGTGTACGTGGTGTTGGGGTTTGAACTCGGGTCCTCATGCTTGCCAGGCAAGCGCCGAAACCGCTGAGCTACCGCTCCAGCCCCGACTGCTGTATTTCTAAAGTAATCATCTCCTCATTTTGGACTATTTCCCTTTTCTCTTCTTTGGCCTTCATATTCTGGATTCAGTGCCCCTAGATTATGGAATGGATATATATTATGTGTATATCAGATACATACAGATATGTATGTTTGAATTAATTAATTCAAATAAAGCTTAGAAAATTATTTTATAAGAATTTACAGCTTTATTGATTCTCCAGATTTCACCAATAATGAAAGAATTGTGACACAACTAATAAGATAATGCCGAGATAGAGTAGCCACGTGTCCTGGCTTATCCAGGACTGCCCCACCTCATACCTATTGTCTTAACATAATTACCAGTAATAATCTCCCCTTTCTCCCTCAAAACATCTCCATTTGAACCATAAACTATGCCACTCTCCTAATAGATCCTTTGAGTAGCAACTTTGAAAGAACCCTTTTAAAAGTAAGACATGGCCCTTTGTGAAAAGTAGGAAGAAGAACCTGCAGCTCATCACAGAGAATGTGCTTGGTCTGTTCTCATGTGCTTCCTTCCAGTCCTTTGTCTCACATACAATCTTACATAGAACCTTAAGCAGCAATCACCTCATTCAACCCCCAGAATTTTTGGTCTTGCTCTCTGCTAGAGTCTTTCAATGACAAAGAATTTTTTTTTTTACCTTTCAGAAGTTTATTCCATTGCTGAACTCAAGATTTTCCACCATGCTGTTTAGCATCGTCCAGCCACATAACCTTTTTTCATGATATTTATCAAGCTTATTTAATAAAGAAATACAGATTCTAACATTTTGTATTTTCCATAAAGTTTTGTCAAAATACTTTTGAAAGTGACAGGTGTCCTGCACAGAGCACACGCTAGCTTCTCATCTCTTCGTGCACTGCTGTTGTTAGCAGCAATAACTGACATTCCAGCAAGTGTTGCTGAAAGTGCTATCACTTCTCTCAGGTGGATTTCTGACTCTGGGATCTGAGATTAGGTTGGGCTTCTGTTCAGCAAGTTAGGGAAGGTGAAGCCTCTCTTCCTGGTCTTCAGACACAAGTAATGTGCTGTACTTTCTTACACTGCCTTCTGATTTCATACAATGTGAAGTTAGTTATTTCTTTCAAAATATGGTTGATATACTTTCTTTGAAGTTGCACTGAGTTGGCCTTTGTGATTTTCAGGAAAACTGACAGGTAATGCTGACGTGAAATGTTTTCTGTTACACCTGAGACTGAATTAATGGTGCATGTTATTTCCAAAGGGCTTAGTTTATTTTCCTTTTGTTACCATTTTATGGGTTTTAGTTTTATTTTTCTTTTATTTATTTTTTAATTTCTGTGTTCTGGCCATACCCAGGAGAGCCGTCTGCTTTTGATTTCTCCCTTAAAAGTTACATGGTAAATTTTCTTTCTCATTCTTCTGAGATGGAAAAATTCAAAAATTATACAAATTAAAAATGTTTCCAATGCTCATCCTGTTGCTTGTTATTTTTTGCAGCCTGAGGCCAGACTAAAAAGGTGACATTACTCGGTTACTCTAATGTCCTTGCTGAGAAATGCATGTCAAGGCAGGTGATGACATTGCTGTTCTACTCAACCCACAACAATGCACCATTCCTCGCTTTCTACAAATAGCCAGGATAGCTGATAAACCACTAATATATCACTGGTATATTTAAATTATGAGCATAGAATTGTTAACAGAAACTCAGGGAACTGAGAACTTTAATAGGCATGAGCAGCCTTGCTCATCCAGTAGAGGCATTGGGAATGGGCAGAGTCTAACTGAGACATGCTCCTGTGTCCACGCTGGATTTCAAAGATTTATCTCAAAAACAGAACGTTAAGTACCCCACTAATAGTGTTTTTCTATTGTTGCTATACCTAAATGATAACATATTGTATATATTAGGCTAAATAAATACATTATTAAAACTAATTTCACCAGTTGGTATTATTTTAATGTAGCTCATGCTATATTTCTGCCAGTACTTATATAGACGAATGTGCCAACATCTTCTTTTAATTAAAAATAAAAGTGTATGCTGGGTAAATGGTGCATCCCTGTAATCTCAGCAGCTTGGGAGGCTAAGGCAGGATGATCACAAGTTCAAAGATAACCTCAGCAACTTAGACCCTGAGAAACTTAGACCCTGTCTCAAAATTTAAAAATTTAAAAAGGGCTGAGTATGTGGATCAGTGGTTAAGCACCCTTGGGTTCAGTACCTGGTACAAAAAAAATAAAATGAAATAAAAGTTTTCTTTTTGCTTATCTGTTTTTATTAATGAGAATGTGAATGAAAATTCTTCATCTCCTTCCATACCTGAAATAGTTCCTCTTAAGAGTTTGAGATTAAATCGATTTGTTACAGATTATGTGGCCTATTTGTTGTGTACCTGTGTAGATTGGTTTTCATGTTTCGATGTTTGATGTGTTGTGTGGTCATCTGAAGCAGTTCAGGAAAGTTTGTTAGATCTAGACATGATTTTGTGACTTCTTTTCTAAAGCAAGCGATTAGAGTGACCAAACTTAATGTCAGGTAAGTTTCTAAGAACGAAGGGTTGCTAAAACATGATTTCATTTAAGCAAATTCTTCTGTGGGTAACTTTTTTCACCCCATTTGTGTGCTAGGGATGGAACCCAGGGCTTCCTGTGTGCTAGGCGAGCGCTCTACTACTGAGCCACAAGCCCAGCCCTCTGCCCGTTGACTTTTCAGCCTGGATAATCTGTGACTGACCTTAGCACAGTTCATGGCACCTTTTCTAAAATGCTAAATTGTATTACAGAAATAGTACATTCAATATTTTTAAGCTTTGAGTTAATGAAAATGTGAACTGTAAATATGGTAGATAAGCATGAATTTCAGGTTGATGCAAAAATTACCTAAAGTTTCAGCATGAAAGAAAAGTATTTCAGAACAATAATCTAAAAATGCTAGTTTTACCTCTCACATTCCTGGTGTTGCACTTTAATTCTGAATGGTATTTATTAATTTCCTATGTTTCTGAACAGATTTGGCGGTTTAAAACCACACATTGATTGTCTTATAGTTCTGTAGGTCAGAAGTCTGGAGTGGGTCTTGCTAGTCTGAAATCAAGGTGTGGCATTCCTCAGGGTGATCTGTGTCCTTGTCCTTTTTGAGATTTGGAGGCTCCCGCATTCCTTGGGCTGGTGCCCCCTATGTTTCTGAGGCCAGCCATGGCCAGTCAAGTGTCTCTCAAGCTGCTGTGATAGATTCTGATCCTGACTGCCCTACTTCTGTTTTCACTTATGAGTACCCTGGGGATTTACATTGGGCCCATTGGGATCATACAGGGTAGTCTCTTTTTCTCAAGATCACTAATCTACATTGATAGAAATCCCTTTTGACAAAGTGATATAGTCTCTAGTTCCAGGGATTAGCATGTGGATAACTTTGGGGGCCATTGCTCTGCCTACCACAGGTTTATTTCTCTTTAAAGGAAAGAAAGACATCCTCTTAAACTTATTTGTATCATAACAGAATTCCAAAGCATCAACCAGACCCTCTCCCTCCTGCCACCCAAGGAAGAGAGGCCTACAAAGATTGCTTTATGTCTTTGGTGCCTTGATTAGCATCTCCTGTGGTGTGTAAGAAAAGGCAGTTTTGTTCCTGAATAAAATCATTATTGAGGAAATCTTGCACAAATGGGCATTAATGTTAAAGTTGGTCATTTGCTGACCAAAAAAAATCTAAGTACTGTGACACCATCCTCCGTTCTTTTGGATACAGGTTCTGTGTCACTGATGTGCCTTTCATCAACACGTTCCAGAAAGGAAGGTTAGAGAGGACATTCCACAGTTAGATTTGGGGTGTGGGGGAGTGGATGTATTATCAGAATGATGTAGCTTAAATAGAATTTCTGCATTGAGATTTGCAAAGCTTATTCTGATTGCCTCAACATTAGCTGTATGTCCTTGGGTACTTCACGTCATTTTGACTCAACTTCTTTACCTTCGAAATAAAGCCAGTAGATCTGTCCTTTCTACACTTTGGTTGCATTTTAGAAGACAAATAACATGTGGTCTTTATGTATAATGTAGGTAGACAGTGTTTAAAAACTACCATTAGTCTCTTCATAAATTAATAGTAACTTATCCATTTGTAGTTTATTTAATGCAAAGATTAACTTTTATGACTATGAGAATCAGTTTGGAGTCCAGATAATAATGCTTTTCTAGTGTGATTTAAAAATGCATCTCCATTCGTGACCTCTCTTAAAGGGCTCACCTTTCCTTCTTGGAGGATTCCCTGAGATTGGAGAGCTGGCTTCTTGTCGTCAGCAGATACTAATGTAGATGACCACTAGTACCTTAATTACTAACTTGCCCTTGAGATATACAAGGCTATAACATGTGTATATCAAAATTTATTTCTGAAAATATGTTCCCATTGATATTTTCAACAAATTTATACAAATATCGTCTGTGATAATCTTTTAGAAAATATTGAGTAAGCAGATCCTTCAAAATGGTGGAATTGCTTTTATAAAATCATTTTTTAAAGATGCAGCGCACACTGTTTACCACCTTAGTGAAGACTGTGCTTTGTGCATAGAGGAATTCTCATACTGCTAAGCAGCAAGGCAGAGCCTCAGTTAAAAAAAAGGGGGGGCGGAGGAATAGTCAACAAATGCTAGAAGGACACTGAAGCTATTGGAATATTACTTTCTAGAAAAATCCTACTAATTTTACTACTCTGCACATGTAAATAGCTTAAGATTATTTGGAAAACTATATTTGCAGAGTGGCAAAATAAGGATAAGCACCTAGAATAAGGAGATGTGGTGCCATTTTAAATAGTCATCGTGTGAGTTTCTAGCGAATCTTGCTGATGTTGCATTGAGGAGTGTCATGGGAACGGGGAAGGGCTCACTCCCTGGTCTCCTGATTTGTCCAC
Source organism: Aplodontia rufa (assembly GCA_004027875.1). Taxonomy (NCBI): domain Eukaryota; kingdom Metazoa; phylum Chordata; class Mammalia; order Rodentia; family Aplodontiidae; genus Aplodontia; species Aplodontia rufa. Next base: position 71,122 of record PVKS010002249.1, read on the forward strand.
TTTGCTAAGTAAGGCTCCAGTCCTGTTTTGTAACGTCTACAAGGGACAGGTTAGTCCTTGACTCATTACAGCAGCCTTATTGTTGTCCTAGGATGTTCTTTTCCTACTTAATAGTATATAACTGCTGCCAGTAATGGAGATCTCATTCCTGTTTACTGTTCCTTTTTTTCTCTATATGTGTGGAAGATTACTAATACATTTAATAGCAGGTGTAGATATCAACAGATATATCATTTAGCCAAATTTGGGTTAGCAATATTCTGAAATTCAACTGGACGTATTTTTACATAAAGTGCCAGTCTGATTATTTAAAATTGGCACTGAAGAAAAGTTATAATTGACCACTGCTTAGTAATATTTTCATTTGCTTAGAAGAGCATGAGTGTTCTCCTTTTCTGTACCTAGTACCTACAAAATTATGCCTTAAGTCTATGTCTTAAACTGTCCTCTTCCCAAAGGAATTCATAATAATAGAAGTAACCAGCAACGTGGGACTAAGATGATTAGACCTCCTAAAAAAATCTCATTATACACAGATTGATCTTAAATGTCCAATTTCATATAGCAGTTGTTGGAGAATGATAGATTTGAGCTATCAGCAAGTCCATGTAATTCTTTTTTATACACAGGCAACATATGCATAACAGCATGAGTTGAAAGAGAAAGGTAGAATGTTAAAACATGTTAAAATTCTTGGTTGAATAATGTGACCTGAGTAACTATATACCTTAATTTTGGTCTGGCCTCATATGCTTTATATTTTACTTTAATATGGTTATTACAGTTAATTAAATTACTGTTATTATTATAGTTCTTTTTTCTTTTATTGAATTAATTTCCCTTTACAAAATATGCATGGACCAAAAAAAAAAAAAAGTGACTTTGGGAGTATTGCTGAATTGTTGCTGCTGTCGGTTTCATACTGTGATATTTTTTTCTGTTTACCAAGAGATCAGTATTTCAATATAACGATGTGCATGTTTTCCCCCTTCTCCCGCTGCATGCAGGGATTCGGGTTCGTAACTTTCGAGAATAGTGCTGATGCAGACAGGGCCAGGGAGAAATTACACGGCACCGTGGTAGAGGGCCGTAAAATCGAGGTGCATGTCTTCAATAATTCAATTTCTGGTTTATATTTTTATTTCTCTCTTTTTGTACTGCCTCACTTATTTCACATTTGGAACCCTGTCATGTTTGTTTTGTGTGTGCGTGTACACTCGTGTTTTCTATCTCTGTGTTCTTCACCTCTTTGCACTAAAATGTATAAAAATAACACTTTCTGCTTCCCACCCCTTTACTTTGGTTGTTTGGGGTTTTAATTTTGATGTGTATGTGTGTTTCACTTATTTTTTTTTCTTCCTCCAAAATGTTCATCCTTCTGCTCTCTTGATTATTTTTCCTTTGCTTCAGTTTGCAAGATTCTGAATTCGTATGTTCAGGCCTAAGCAAAACTAACTTTAAAGATATCTAAAAACTATCCAATTCGTAGTTGGGTTCTGTGATAAATCCAGGGGCCAGCCAATGTCTTCTTTTTCTTGGGAGGCCAGTTCGCCTCCATCTGCATGCAATAAGCACAGAACAGAAGATTAATAGAGGTTGTGGGGAGGGAGGAGAGAACCCAAAATTCATGTATTTTTAAAATATATCAAGTACCAAGGATGTCAGCCATTGGTCTTAAATGTTATGGGTGGCATCTTCAGAAGAAGGGTCTGGTGGCTGGCTGACGTGCTTTGCTTAGATTGCATCAGGCACCTAGGACTCGCCAACCCTTTGTAATAACGAATTGAAGGTTGGCTGGCTCCCTTCCCCTTTCTCGGTTTTTAAAGAATCACCGATAAAAGCCATCGTTGAGTAAGATGTCCGCATGTTTTCCTTTTCCCCCTTTTCCATCGGTTTAGCGTTTAGGGCCCTTCACTTGATCACTCTTTCCATGGTAACTATACACACTGCTGGCGATGGTGCCCGTTGGCGGTAAGTGAAACAGTGCTAGAGAAAAAGCTTTTAAAACGTAATTACAAAACAATTAAGAAAGAAAAAGTCCATCTGCCATCTCACATTAACACTACAAAATGTGATTTGACTTGTTCCTCTTCCTTTCCTCTCCCCTTTTGTTTTCAATGCTGTTGAGTAATGCCGCCTGGACTTTGGATGTACATATTGTTTTGTAGCAGTCTGAGCTGTTTAATTACTCACTTCATGGTGATTTTCCCCTTGCACATCTTACTCAGAGTTCCTGAATTCCAGTTTGGCTGGTTTTGTTAATGCACTTCCTTCCCCTACTTCCTTTCCTAGTTTTCCTCTTCCCAAACCACTGTTTGCAGCACTGTGTATAACCGTCTTTGCCCTTGACTGCTCTTTTCCTGCCCGAGACCCCTGTCCTGGCTTTCTCTTTTCTTGTTCCCTACCTCATTGTTCTCTTTGTCCACATTCTTGTCCATTCCTGCTCCCCTCTTCCGTTTCCTGCTGCTGTGGCCTCTTTTGCTGGCTGGTTGGATTCTGACTGGTTCTGGTTACTCGTCCTTTTAAGTGCTTGCCTGCCTTCTGTTCTAGCAGCCACGCAAGCTCTTGCTCCATTCTAACCTCACTCACTCTTCATTTTCTCCCTTCTTCCTCAAACTAATTTTTTTCTTTCTTTCTTTTATTTGTGTGTGTGTGTGTGTGTGTGTGTGTGTGTGTGTGTGTGTGTTTTAACTGCATGCTCTGAGTCTCATCATTGTTGTCTCCCATTCTTTCTTTGTAAATGTGATATGTCTCTATTATCTGGGGGTCAAACAAGAGTAAATAGAGTTTCAAGAATTCCTTAGCAGACTGGGATCACAGTACAAATCTTAAGAGATACATTAGATATTTTTTAGTTCCAATTCCACCTAAAATCTGCCTTTTTGGAACACAAATTTAGCATAGTGTATATACTTACATTTTATAATTCCTTTTTAAATCGGCACAACCTGACGAGACCGTATTGACCAAGTTCTGTGATGTGGCTTCACCCTCCTTGCCAGAGCTTTCAGGTCACCCTGACCCCAGACATCTGTGTCTGAGTTCATTCTTCTCTTCTTCAGCAGCACCACCTCTGTGACATCTACTTGTCCCGGCACTGAGAATGCTCCATTTAAATGGCACAGTTTTGTAACAAGGGTGGAGAGCATCACAAAGCAAAAGCAATAAATGCTGTTTTCATGGTTGTTTTCAGTGCCTACTTTACAGGCCTCTGAAAGCTTTATTCTTAAGTGAGTAGACCATGTAGTCAAAAAAATTCAGGATGGCCCTGAAGACTGTCCATGTGGGAATTTAACTTCCTATATTTGTTTATTAACCTCTGGCAGTAAAATCTTAGACAACTACTTTAAAAATGTAAAACATGTTATCATCTCTTTATGAGCCAGGTGGCAAACCTCAGTTTTATTAACCAACTTCAAAGTTCACTTGCACATATAGTTGTTTCCTGTTTTTTTTCCCATGTTTTCCTTAATGCAGAGACTTCTATTCAAGGATCTCCAAAGAACTTAAAATGTATTTTTTCTTTGGAATACTGATATAGTAGCCTCAGTTTTCCATATGGAGACCAAGAAACTTCATTTTACTCTTGTTAGCCTCATGTAATAAGCACTTGTATTTAAATGCTATATATCAATATTATATATTGCTATATTATTTATCTAAATTAATACTATCAAATTGGCATTTCTATTAAGTACTGTGTTATTGGATGAACAAGTTCGTGTTCACTAATGTGGCTACTTCCTCCCTACTTGTATCTTTAGGTGAATAATGCTACAGCACGTGTAATGACCAATAAGAAAATGGTCACACCATATGCAAATGGTAAGAAGTTAAAATTTATTTTTTGGAGGATGTTGTTTATTCTTGCATGAATATATAATAATTCATATATATGAATTTATAAATTCTAAGGATCTATTTCAATCTTGACAGTTCATTTAATTTATACTGATCTTAAATTTTTTCATTAGAATTAGCTAAAATTTGGGGCTGGAGTGGTGGCTTGGTGGTTACAGTGCTTGCTTGGCATGCACAAGTACACAGGTTCTAACCCCAGCACCACATACGCAACAAAGTGTTGGAGGAACAAAATCATGTGAAAAACTAAATAAAAATTGCTTCTCTTTTTCTCTCTTTCCCTGTCCCTCTTTCTTTAAAATAAAAAAAGAATGAGCTAAAATTTTTAGCTGTTAGTGTTTTGTTATCAGTAATGTTGGTCTTGTAATAACATGCTATTTGATGTTGCCTGTTGGCTCAGTTTAAGTCCCCTGTTTTTCAACTACTGTAGTTCCCTGCGTACGTTAGACTTGTCCTTGATACCCCCGGAAGCCCACCAGCTCTACTGTTTGTATTGATTTCTCCTCACATGAGCACACATGGGATAAATTGAAAAGGTTAAGTGTATTTTAACCCTTCATTATTCTAGACCCCTTGCTTTCCTTAATACCTAGTGGTAACAGCCATGGTAGGGGGAAGATACATAATTTTCTATTTCATGATTATAAGCTGTATAGTAAACTTTATAAATATAAGTATAAACTTTATAAATATAAACATTTCTCACTGAGAAGGAAATTTTCAATGAAAAATTATCCTAACAAAATCAGAACTTCTAGATTGGCTTTCAGATTTAATCTAGATTCATGTTCTCTAAATGAGATGAAATATAATTTTTATCTGTAGTACCACAGTGGTTTGGCAAACTGTCCTGCAGAGCCAAATTGGAGGAAAATAAAGAGAAACCCCAATGGACTGGGCCCTGGGTCCTCCTCTGTGTATGGGGGAGGTGGTTGGGGTCAAACCCAGGGCCTCAAACGTACTAAGCAAGGCATCTACCATTGAGCGGTACCCCAGCTCTCCAGCTCTGCTTGATCCAAGCAATTCGTTATCTGTTGTATGTTTTTAGGGTTCTACATAAAATCTTCTCTAGAATAAAAGGGAAAGTTTCTGCTGCTACTTTAAAAAGTTTGAGCCCACTGTGCTACAGCGTGGCCTTATAAGCTAGTGAAATCTCAAGTGAGGTGGAAATGTGTTAGTAGTCAGTGTGTACCAGATGCGCACACAGATGATGCAAATTTACCCATACACTTTCCATTTCCTTTACCCACTTTGTCCGTGGGATAATTGGGATACTACTGCCTCCCACTTCATCTCTGATTTTCTTATTCTTAGAATCATTACAAAAACAGGTTTCTGCAATTTGGGTTTAAAAAAAAACTCAATGTAAACAAAATAGTAAAGAGAGGAAAACACATCAAGTTTCCTTTAGACCCGGAGGAAATGGTGTGGCAAACAGTATCCCTTCCTGGGCTTTCAGAAGACAGAAGCTCTGCCTCTGGACTTGTGTTTACACTTTACAGTTTCTTAAGCTGTCTGGTTCTAAATTCATATCTATAAATTGGCAACCACAGAACTTTAGAAGGTGCTTTAGAAATGATCAAAAGCCAACCCTTTAAGCTTATAATTTAGGAAATAAGGCCAGAGAAGTAGAGTACTTACCCAAGGTCACATGTGGTACTTATCTTTGGCTTTTGTGAAGGTCAGATGTCATCTGTGAGAATACACTGTAGATTGTATAAAACTAAACATGTCCAAAGTATTATTAACAGCATATCACCCTCCTTCCATTTTATGGACTTAAAGGGAATGCTCAGGATTTTAATAGTGCCATTGGTGGGAAAGAAAGATCATTTTTTAGATGTTATTCCAATTTAATATTCAAGTCTAATATTCAGGAAGACTGCTGCTGCTACATTAAAGGTCCTAAGAAGAGTGTGCTGAGTGGATTCTCAGGGAGTGTTTTCATTTGTCTTGGTTTGAATTACATCATTTTTGCAGAAAACTTGCTCAGTGTCTGTGCACCTTAAAGACATTTGCCATTACAGACCATTCATGCACTTATAATTCAAGTAGCATCTGAACTTAGGTTCCACCCAAATTTTATGTAGAATTATGGGGACCATCGTCCTGAGCTCAAATCAGCACATGCATGAGAGCGGGAGGCCAGCATGATTGAGAAGTGATGGTTTCTCCCTTCAGTAATGTCTTTGCTTATGGCTATGAAGACCTATCTGGTAATTTCAGTAGAATTGACCTTTTCTTCTTTCCATTCATATACATGTAGAGTAGCAGTAGCACAATGCTAGGAAAGAAATCAACAAAAGAGCCAGTCTTCCAGAAAAATAATAGAATGTTTGCATGTTATGTACAAAATTCAGCAAATATTAAAGTTTTCATGTGGAATTTATGCATTCACTATCGATAGGCAGTAATATCTTTTTCTTCTTTTATAGTACTTGCTATATATCTGTGTAAATGCAAAAGGGGAGAGAAATAAAATGGACATCAAGTTCTTTGGAAACTCTTAACTCTTACAAATGTTGAAGCTCATGGTCAATAGCGGTCTGGTGTACTTAGTCTGATTAGCTTAAATATGTTCATTATATTAAAATCTCAGAAGCCACAAACTGAAGTTGGGAATGTACCTTGAATTTTATTATTGCATGACTTTCTTTTTTTTACTTGGTGAACCCCTGTGAAATCTTAATAGTAAATCCCAGTGAAAGGGGATTTCAGTTTCCCCAGAAAACCAGCATGGTATAATTGAACATGGAATCAAAATTCCAGAACAAATTTGAATTCAGTCGGAGGATACTTTTCTAAAGCTGTTATAGGAAGCAGCGTGCTGATGCCATGTAAGAAAGAGCATCATCGCCAAGAGGTCCGGAGAGACTCATGCTCTGCCTTCTTTCCTTTGTCTAAACCAGGAAGAGCAGATCTTCTGGGCGGCGCTGGGAGAGCGTTTACGAAACCCCAGGGGTAGTGCTACCTTTTTTCCCCTCACTCCCTCTCTGTTTTCCTCCTAGATTCTCTCTCTCTCTCTGTCTCCCCTATCCCCCGCCTTTTTCACTGACCCCTGCCGCTCATTATCCCTTCAGCTCTGCTAGTCCTGCTTAAAGACAGTGCCATCCCCCTCTCAGGTAGACCTGGAGGTGACATTTTACAAGAGTTGATAATAGGCACAGATGAGCCCAGAGGTGTCCAAAGCCAATGGACAGTAATTGATCACTGCTTTTCCGCACGTAGACTTAAATGTTCACTGCCTTCTTTTCCGTTTCAGGTTGGAAATTAAGCCCAGTAGTTGGAGCTGTCTACGGCCCCGAGTTATATGCAGGTATAATTGGCATTAATAAACCCTAATGTGTACTGTTTAATTATAACATCTGTGGGTTTTCAATTTGCTATTCCTTTGTAATCTTTTTGCTTTTTTAAAAAATTCTTTTAAATGTGATCAGCATCCAGCTTTCAAGCAGACGTGTCCCTAGGCAATGACGCCGCTGTGCCCCTGTCAGGAAGAGGGGGTATCAACACTTACATTCCTTTAATCAGTAAGTAGCCTATGTTGGCCTGGCATGGATTGTGAGTGTTGTGACTGAACAGTGTGTGCTTGTTTGGTTTCTTCGCTTTGTTTTGTTTTTCCTAGTATAATAACTGAAAAGGAAGCATTCTCAGGAGGTAATAAATATTATTATAATGCCCTGTTCTGTTTAGTCCATGTTAGAATCTTCCTGACCAAACTTTAAGATTTCCACAAAACAAAAACAGTTGGGAAAGGTAGGGCAGGTGAGCGTATAAAGAATATTCTAGTCTATACTTGATAACAAAGAAAACAAAAGACATGCATTGTGTAAGTGTGGTCCTCGTGCCCTCCAGGAGTCTGCCCCGTGCTCCCTAATGGAGGATCACTTCAGAGCACCTCCAGCATTCCCGACTCATCCAGCTCTCTTGATGTCTCGAGAGCCCCTGAGACCAAAGAGGTATAATTAAAGGATTCAATGGGTGTGGAAGCCACAAATCTGTGTGCTTTCCAGAGGATACATATTTAAAATAGGCCCTCAGAGAACGTTCACTCTTGAGAGGATCCAAGGCAGCAAAGGAAGAGTGGTTTCCCCCTCACCTTCCAACATGTTACATTAAGGAATGAAATTGACTAATGAAATGATATGTGTAAAGTCTACTGTGTGCCTTAGAGGTTGACAGCATGTAAAATACAAAAAGAACATTGTGTTCAGGGATCATTATGTCCACATAATGATGTTTGAAAACAAGACTAATAATTGGCCAATTAAAGAGTTCCTAATCTGATTTATATTGCCTACAGAAGTTAGAAATCTTGTCTCTCATGACAGTAGTTCTCAGAGCTTCTTGACCTATTTCTCACCAGTGCATGTTATAATGGCACAGTTGGGAAGGAGCAGAGGAAACTCCTCAAGACTTGTGAAGAACGAGGCATGGAGTTATTCACTTGTGCGTGTTCGATCTCTTTCCGTTTCTTTCCCGTTCGGATCCAGGATGGGAGTGTATTGAACAATCTATGTGCCATCTTTTCAGAAAGGATGTGCTACCTATCTTGTCATCTTTTCTATGATTGGTTCACAGCACATTGTGACTGTGTATCTGCTGTTGAATGCAAGTTGAAATTTCTGTCATATTTTGGGTCTCCCTTTAGTTCCTGGCTTCCCTTACCCAACTGCAGCCACCACGGCAGCCGCTTTCAGAGGAGCCCATCTGAGGGGCAGAGGGCGGACAGTATATGGTGCAGTACGAGCGGTACCTCCAACAGCCATCCCCGCCTATCCAGGGTAAGCATTAGATTCCAAAATCAGTACCTTTCTGAAATAAGCAAGGGGACAAATAAGGAATACCATGGCCCTCTCATAACTTCTGGGACATTACTGTGCCACAGAGTCTGAATATTTGCAAATTAATGGATTAAATGGCAACCAAAATGTATCATCATCAGAACGTAATGAAATGTCAATTCGCTATGTAAATCTTTATTTGGGCCACCTTAAGCCTTCATGGTGAGGGCTTAAGACAGTAGCCAGAACCGTCTTGTGTTTACTAGCAGTGTGTTGGCATGGAGTTTACTCAGCAGCGCACGACTATGGATTAACACTACTGCAGACAACCAAGAGAGGAGCTGGGGACCGTAGTTCCAGACTGCATCTGCTGGAGTCACCCTTCTTACCACCACGGGTTGGGGCAGAGGCTGCCACTTGTGCCTCCCCTTGGTTTTACTGCCTGGGTGGTGAGCAGCAGAGCTAAACCCACAATGGATTTGCTTTCTTTGTAGGAAATGGATTAAAAGAGGGTAATTCAAAGATGAACCAAGTCCAATTGAATCGAGGGAGAAAGGGAGAAGTAGGAGGGTTAAACTGCAGTTGGCTTCTGAAGGATGTGAAACAGCTGCTGCAGCTGAGCGCCCTTCACCCTGTGGTTTTGTGTGGAGGTGTCTCATGCAGTGGAATGATTCCATAGCAACAAATAAATCCTTTGCTATTGAATGGGGAGAAGGAGTGAAGATGGCAGGTTTGTTTCTAGTTGTTTCTCTGTGTCAGCCTAAAATGTACATTTTTATGAAGAGTGGACTTTTATAAGTTAGTGGTACCAAAGACTTTCTCTCTTCAAAGATGTGACATTTCTCTTCTTCATCTTTTCTCTGCCTGTGACAGGTTTTTTCTGTATTCTTATGAAGGAATAAAGAGTGGCAGAGAAGCCTGTTAGTTGCACTTAGTTAAAATATACAGGGAAGGAGCCTCCTTTGTATGTCCTTTTCTGATAGCAAAATTGGCTTCGCCTGGAGGTGTACTAATTTAACAATTCATTCATTCATAGACCAAATGGACATACCATTAGGAGTCCTCCATGCCACAGAATTAAAGCACTTTTATTAGACCAGGCAAGTATGCATGTTGAAATGGGCAGGCTCCAAAAAACACTACAAGGGAACTGCTTCAGAAAGTAACTTTCATTTGCAACTTATAGATGTTTAAATCCCATGCATCCCATCATCTCCATCTTCTGCCATAACTTACTTTTAATTTTATCCTTTTTTCTCTCAAACTTGACCTTTGACCTTCAACCTCTGACATCTCTTTAAAGAAGTAACTAATGATACAGTATTGTTTCATCAAGAAATATTCAAATGAAACAAAAAAACAAGTCTTTTGAAAGTTCTACATGCTAAGAAAATTGTCCATGAAGTATCTTCCATTTCAATCCAAAAATGTTTATTGTCACATTTGCAAAGAGAGACTACTCAAAGAAACATGGGACTTCCTTATTTTGTAACCTTCCTAAGTTACTTTATAAAGCGGTTGAAATCATTCCTGTTCGATGTAGGTCATTTCAGTATATTGGCCAAACTTGAGAGCCCATTCTCTACCAAGTCCGTGTCAGGTATATATTTGCTCAAAGGTATTTTATCTTTTATGTCTAATCACATCAATTTCTGTGCATTACATTGAACACTAATTTCCCATGTTTTCTTTTTTATTAACTAAACCACCTGTCTACATGGAAGATGGCAAGGAATAAGTCCAGTATTTTATGGGGAATGGCCTAGAATTGCTTTTCAGCTTAGTAAACTAATTCCATCATTAATCATCGTTCTCGCCTCTTTATGGCATTTGATACAGGGAATATTGGAATCTTTCTAGAGTTTAGGTGAATATTCCCAGCAAGTAATTTGATGCAGGGTAAAATGTATTTGTTTTTAATACCAACACTCTTCTCTAGGAGGAATGTGTTTTAATCTTCGCCTATATCCCCTTCCTGAAATTGCTGAAGGTTAAGCCCTTACCACTTGACTTCAGTGCTTTCCTTTTTATCAGCTTTCATTACAAACAAGTCTTTCTAACTGAAATGCAGTGGAGAGACAAATGACTCTAATGTCAGACTTAATTGCAGTTGCAAACTATGAAAATGATAGGACTTGGCTGAATGACCATCAGAGAATAGTCTGGTTTGCCTTCTGCGTAGTGCAAAGGCATTGCATATCTGAGGCACTGCACAGTGCAGCCGTGCTGACCCGTAAAGGCAACAAAAGGTCATTGGAAATGAAATCCAGACGCTTCCACTACTACAAGAAACAGGTCGCTTCACAAATTGAAAATATGAGTCCATGCCCCTACTTGCCAGCTTGCGTATTGTAACAGAAAATACTAGTAAAAATTCCCATCTTGCTTAGTTGAATAAACAAAAACCAGATTTTCTAACTTAAAGCAGCCAAATCTTGACCTAACAAATATGAGGAAGAAAATCTTATCTTTTATCACTACTGCTATTTCATGTCTTTTGGTCCCAAATTAATGTTTTAGGGGAAGTCTTATGTACAAATACCTTTAAAGGTTGGAAGTGTATATTTTAAAAGTAATAGTTTTAGTGTTGCTCTAGGTTTTTTTTTTAAAAGGAAAAAAAAAAGACTCACATATTATTTGACACAAATTCATTATCTAAACAGGAAATTAGTCCCTTTTGTTCCTAAGCAGCTACCTTCTCAGTTTTATTCTTTAAGTAAGACAGGATGATCCTCAGTTACGCCCAAAATTTCAGTTATCAATTGTATTTTTCAGAATTCCATGCATATTTTTACGGTCAAAAAAGGAACCCTTAAAATCTTCCAGTTACTCCTTCCCACTCTGGATTATATTGTTACTATCTGGGATCCCCACTGCACCTTTCAATTCTTGGACCTTGGACCAATCACCTTAACCTTTAGCTCATTATCTCTGCTTGTGAAAGCAATGCATTGTGGGTATTTTTGGTTGTTTTTTTTTCTTTTTTTTTTAATTACATTTCTCTGTTTACTTTGGTCAGAATTGATTGACTTGTTTTTCTGAGGTGTTGCATTGGTTCTTAAAAATGCTGAATAATAATACTTTGCATGCTTGTGTGATCAGCCAAATCTTATCGCATGTCTAATGTGCAGGGTAAAAAGCAGGTGATATATGGATATCCAAAAAAAATTACATTTTACTACAGAACTGAAAACAAAATGCTAAATATAATTTTAAGACATACTTTGCGTACAGGTCCTGCCCTGATGGAATTCTTTGGGTCCACTTTTTTTCATGTTAAACCCTCTTCACTCCTACCCTCTTTGTAAGCCCCTTTAAAGAAAAACTTTCTCCTGAGGCAAACTTACTTTTAAAAATACTCCATATACGAAAAGTTGATGGTTCTAATGCAGCCGATTTTGGACAGCTTATATACTAGGCTATCCTGAGTGCTGCGTATTGGTTATCAAAGGTCCAGGTGCTCAGTGCAGTTTGCACACCTCTGTCTCTCCGCGCATCCTGGACCTATATAATGAGTGTGCACTTTCTCATTTTTCTCGTTGACTTGCCACTTCCCCAAGCCCAGTTTACGTATTCATACATCACCTGCCTGTGTAGAGCGCATGTGCATGCTGCCGTCCTCAATAACCGGAATGTGTTTCTGTTCTTTTGTTTTTTTGTTTTTGTTTTTGTGTGGATTTTCTGCAGTGTGGTTTACCAGGACGGATTTTACGGTGCTGACCTCTATGTAAGTACACACACTGGGGCCTTCTCAACCCCATCCCCTGACAAGCCAGCCTTTTTTTTTCTGTTTCTTTGGTTTGGTTTGGTTTGGTTTTTGTTTTTTTAATATGATTTGTTTACTTTTTATTTCCTTTTTCCTTGTGGAGATATATATATATATATTTATATATTTAAGAATGCAAGCATGCTTCTCTGCCACTGCGCTTGCCCCTGGGTGCAAAAACTGAGCCTTTGGGTTTCCTGATCATTGCTGGGGTCAGTCTACTGGACATATTCTTTTCCCTTCCCTATGCCCACAGATGTCTGTCTGTCTCTGATTTACTGCTGCGATGATCAGCAGGTTTAAAGTCTTGTTACTGCCGTATCATTCGCATACACAAGTAACAGACTAGCTTAGCCTTAAACCAGCCTTTCCCTTTTCTGCTTTTCTTCTCATTTTACACCCCTTTTAGATCATTAGACTTTTGATTTTTTTGTAGATGTCAGTAAACTTCCTGGACTGTGTGCTTTCTGATTTTACAAATTGAAGGGAACATAAGCTTGTGAAAGTGACCTAGGAGACGGATGCCAGTGAAGAGTGTGCAACAGTGAGAGGGTGCCAGGTAGTTGGTGTTTGCCTTTGCTGGGCCAGAGGTCCATAACCACTAGGTCTGTTTTCTTAAGAGCCAGCAGAGGGCAATAGTGACATAGTAGCAACCTAGAGATTTTTGATTCTTAGCCATGGTAACACTTAATCCATCATTTAAACTGTCTAACTGTAGCTAAAGTCCCATGACTGGTTTGTTACATATTATTTAAAAGATGGACAAAGTGATCTAGATGAAAAAGAATGAAAGTTTCTGAGTTTTCAAGTTATTAGGAAGCATTTGCATAGGAAAAACTTGCCAGGGTGAAATGTTAAATAATCTAGAATGCTTTCTCCACCTTCAACCTCCCAAGCCTACAAGAAGACTTTTTCTAGTAGAATCTAGAGATTCTCTGGCAGTTTAAAAAGTTAATGCCCCTTAAGAATGCACAGAGAGGCTCCTGTGCTATAGGAGGGGGAGAGTGGAGGAGGCCGTCCTCCAAGGCACATGTGCCTGTGCTCCTGTGCTAGTTAGAGTGGGCTTTCAGGGTGCCCCTTTGATGGGGCAGTTGCTGAAGAGCCTTAGCCCCTGATTTCAAAGATACATTTCTCGCATTGTGACTTGCCAAGAATGACACACATTATTCATATAGCTAAATATAAAACCCAACTAATCCAATTTCATTACCTCTCTTTTCACTTTAATTAAAACCCATTTCTTTCCTCAGCATGTTTTTAAGAATTAGTGAAAGGTGTCTTTTTTTCCATGTTCACATTTAAACTTGAGGATTGGGCAAATATGTCTTACTTTTATACCAAAGTATGTGTTCACTTACATGTTCACATATGATGTTAGCATGCTCGTTCTGCCGTTCGCGTTAGTATCCATAGTCTCATGAAGCTCATCTTTATGTTGTTTTCTTGAGGTCTGGTCTAGTAAGCGAGCTTTTCCATTTCAATCTTTTCTTAAATCCATTTTTCCTTTCTAATATCTTCCTTATTAAAGTGTAGCCCATTTCTGTCTTGTTAAGAATTGTTTACTTCCACCTTGTAAGTCAACCAAGTGTTGTTTACAGTTCTCTCGTTTCCTTAGTTTAGAATATAAAATTTTGTTGAGAGAGGATTTTTTTGTACCTGTCAAGAAGACACTCTTGATTTTTTTTTTAATCTACTAATCGATTACCTTGTGAAGCTAAACAAGTAATACAGTGATCTGACCAGGTTTTTTTCTTCTTTTTCTTTTTGCCAGTGGTCCCTTGTTGATTAAAGTGCTTAGTAGAAATGTAATTATTGCTCCTTTGTTCCTGCCTTAAAGCAGATTTGCTTATAGAAAACAAGTCAGTTACCAGTGCTGAGACAGTAGCCGCACCCTCTACTGGGAAAGAAGAGCACATGACAGGCCGCTGTGGGACTGGAAGGTGCCTTTTCCACAGGAGGGAGCGAGGGACACTTCTTAAAGACCAAAAAAAAAAAACGACCACTTGTTTTGCCTTGAGTTTGTTCTGCTCGTGTACGTTTTTCCATTTGTGGAAATTTGTCAATATACACTTGGTTCTCGTTTCCCCAGAAAGTCTTCTTAGACTAGAGAGGATAGAGGGTTTCTCTGTAAAAGTGCACTGAGCCAGGGCTTGAGAAGGAGTGTAGGTGGTTTTGCTTGTATTGTGCTAATTCTGAACAGTTTTTGAAGTCCCTTTCCGGTTCCCTCTTAGTGACCCCTGGTGGCCATTTTCTTCCTTTCTGTTTCTTTCATGGCACGCTGTTCTGCAGAGAGCTGATCTAGCAGTTGTATCCACCATTTCTAAAGAGACCTGCCAGGATAGGGTCAGAGCGTGCAGACAGCATGTGTCCACTCCTCCTCCCTCTTTTCCCAATAAAAAAACCGTAGTTCACCCTAATTCACCTTTTAAGTGGGATAACAAACTGCTCCTAATTCGCATCCTGTGAAAAGCATGCTTGCATCCAAAGGAAAGAAAAGGCTGGTGGGCCCCATAGTGGGCTTTTTGTATGATTGTTTTCCTTCCACAGCTGTGTTTTTGAACTGCTCTTCCTGTGTTCTGTTATAGAATAGTCTTACAGGAACCAATCATTAGCGCTAAAATACCTCAGGTAGGAGTGCCAGTGTGACCTGCCAATCAATCAGATTGTGGATTGCAGTGAAAAAATTGAATTATACTAACCATTCCAGCTCCACGTTAGAGATGGGAACAGAGGCTTTTTTGGACAATCAAGACTTGTGAGCGTGTGATCTAAGCCCTGCTACCTCAGCAGAGCATACAGTCATATTCTATACGTAATGCACTTCCTCCAAAATTAAATGCTCCTGTCCCATTGCCACATATCTGTACCAGGTGTGTTAGATACACTGTCCCATCACTGCTGCCTCTTATAGTTTGTCAGCTACATTTGCCTATGATATTTAAGCTGATATTTTCTGTTGGAGATTTTAGCAGCTGGGGACCTTTTCTTATGACTGTGAAAGGGAGGAATAGAACCATGTCCTCCTGGGACTTCTTCAAATCCCACATGGCCCTGTTGTGAAATTCTAGTAACTGGACTGTGCTACTTCATGGAAGTCTAGAGATTAAGACTCAAAACCAAGCTTTGCCTTTCCCCTACCCACTTGTCCTTTTACTGGAGAAGATCAGTGAGATCATCTGGATGATAATGCACTCCATAGGAGGCCTGTTGCTAGCTGGATGTTAGGAGAGAAAACACAGTCAGTGGCTCTTACTAACACATTTACTTGATTAATTTGCCTACCCAGTGAGATCTTTGCAAATGGATTAATTTGGAGAGATATGGAACAACAAAGTATTTAAGATTTGATTCATTAAAGATCATCTCTCATCCATCATAGAAGTAATAAGTTGGAAGATGTCAAGTTAATCATCACAATTTTAAATAATAACAAGATAAAATTGAAATCTGCTTTTCAAAGTAGATAAATCTCTTTAAGAGCAGTAACCATGTTACCATTATTATAAGGTTTTGTTTTCTAGTCTGTGTTATTCACATTTATTCAAAGATGCCCCATAAAAACTCAGTGGTTCTCACCTCGGTTGGGGAGGCAGTGAGGTAAAAGAAGGAATTGGAATCTTTTAAGGGCAAATAAAATGATTCCCAGAGGCCCAGAATTAAACTCCTGCTAATTGGAATAGGCCTCTGCTCTGCAACAGTGATTTTAAGTATCACACCTGTCCTTCCCCTCCTCTACACACATGCACACACCTTGCTGTGTTGATCTATACACTGTGTGGAGGTAACAAGCTTTCATTTTGTCTGCTGGTCTTGAAATACACACTCTCCTCAGTGTTACATAATGTCATTGTCTTTCAGGTAGAAAGAAGGTGTCTTGACATCACATGCTCACCAAAGTCCTGTTTTAATGTAAACCAAAAATATAATCAGAGGAAAAGCGAGGTTAAAATTAAGACAAGGCAAAAGTTTACCAGTATGAGATTAAAGTAAGGTATGCAGACAGATGTCAGGTATAGAAGGGGTGATGTTTAGAACTTGTTTGTTTTGTTCTGGTTTGAAACACAGATATGGGATGTGGAACTGCACAGAAGAGCCACACAGTTGATGTAGCAATACTGTCAAGTTAAATGATAAAATTGGTTCAGAACACAATAGAAAATCCTGAGGAAATGACACTGAACTATGGGAAACTGAGGCTTTGCTGTTTAAACAGCTTCAGAAGTCATTACAGAACAGAATCTTAAAGGCAACAGCATTCTCCTTTGAAAATGTTAGAAGTTGAAGGCAAAGATGTGCTATGAATTTGTTTTAAAAAATCTTAAGTACAGGAAGTATTTTAGAAGAACACTCAATCCTCATTCAGAGGGCAAGCGCTGCGGGTCCATGCTTAGTCCCGCTGTCAGGGTCAGACGGGATGAAAAGGGGGGCAAGGTGGCTCTGGGAGCATCAGGAGTCATTCAGAACGCATTGCAAAGGAGAAGAGTCTTTGCTTTGCAAGGGGCATGAGTGTATTTGAATCAGGCTTAGCCATGACAAATTTATGAAGTTCTCAGAGTTCTAAAAAGCTGTCCGTGTGTGTGCCCTCCTACATCAGGGTGTGCTGTGGCCATGCTAATCCCCATTTTTTGTTTTATTTCAAATCACACACAGATAGACTCTGCAAACTGCTTCAGATCAAACAGGTCTGATTGTGTGTAAATACATATGTCCTTTTTAATTTTTATTAATGGTTGCTTCAGTTTTGCATCAGTGCATGGTTAAAAGCAATACACATCAGCTATTCATGACTTCATATCTCCAAATGAATTATTTCTCCTCTTTTTTTGTTTGTTTGTTTGTGCAGTCAGCTGAGGAAATGTTAACATCTCACTCTAAATCTCTCAGTGGAGTCTCTGTTCCCTTCTCTGATATAACAGATGGGTTACTGCTTGTTATAATTATTAACATTGTGGTGTGGGCCAGGGCTAGGGTGGGAAAAGTCTACTTTCTTCGGGCTGGGGGCAGTGGTTAGGGTATGGAATGTTAACTCAGTGGTGACTGACTGTTTCCGTAATACCAGGTCGTTGTGGCTGCACGCTCTAGTAATTGAGGCTGTGTACTTCACCGAGCTTGTGGTAGAGCCTAGGGCAAACCGCTGTCCCAAGAGAATGCTGGGATAGATAGAGTTAGCCAATACAGTCTGAACGTGGTGATTTTGCTGGTTGTTTTAGCTCCAGATGTTGGCATGCTTAGTTTTTAATGTGATTAATAAATGTGGCGCCATATCCCCTCCCCACGCCTGAACCTCTCTCCTGCCCCCTTCCTACCTTGTTCTTTTTGAAAAACTTAAGAAATAGTAATGAAAACCTTGGTGTTTCAAACTGCAGTTTGTTCTCATGTTCTATGAAAGCCTTCAGATTTGCTGGTTCAAAGAAAAGTTTGAAGAAACAGTTTCTCAGCCTGGAACTTTTATGCACTTGGATCTCTAGACTACAAATACATAGATCTGGATTTTTTTTCCCCTGCATTTGGGGGTATATTTTGTTGAATAGCCAATTTAAGCAGCAACTGGAATACTTTAGAGTAAGAGTATATATCTAAGAGGAATAAATCTGAGATATACAATTTATTTTTTCTTATTTGGGATAGTCCTTGGTGAGTCACCACATTAGTGCAGTGGCTGGTACTTGTCCCACCTGAATTTAGCCCTCCTTTACAGGACTGCTCCTTCCTGCCATAATCACACAGACGCTAGGAGCGCGGTCGTGTTGAAAGAGGAAGTGCTTTTTAAGAAAATTGTAGACGTAGTTTTTCCTAGTGCTGGTGCTCTTTGGGAGCCTTCTGTTGTCCTGTTTTTCTGAACGTGGATCACAGAGAGCCTCATGAAATTCAGACTCCAGAATGAGAATTCACTTATGAGAGAGGGAAGCCACTGCAGATGGAGTCTGTCCATCTGGGTCTGAAGGAAGACTTCTCGCAGTCTGTGTTCTGAATTATTTGGGTTAGCTTGCACACCAAAAAGAAGTGAGGGGAACCTGCCCTGGACTAGCCTCCATTAGAACCTCTTCTTCCCAGAATTAGTAGAGTATGGCTCAGAGCCATGGTTCGTGAGAATATAAACCCAGTATCTCCACCCAGTCTTCCTGGGGGTCAGGCCTGAACCTGACGAGCCTGTGAATTCTCTAAAGAGAATCTCTTCCTTTGCACTAGGAGTATCCCTGGTTTAAAAATGCTCTCATGCATGAATCTGGCCTTAACTGCTTTTATTTTTAAAGATGATTTTGGTGTTTGTTTGAAGAAATACGAAAGAAATAAATTGCATATTGCTGACTTGTCCCTGTTTACAGAAGTTTTACTGAAGATAGCCCTGCTTTAATTCAGAACTAATGGAACTATCCCTAGTTAACAGTGCTTGAGCCTTTAGGGTTTGGTTAGAATTTCAGGTGTAATGATTAACTTCTGCTTTATTTAGCAGATGCTTTTACTTTTTCATGTCTTCTTTGGAAGCTTCAAAACAGAAGTAAAGAAGTCCTTTAATGAGCTGCATTTTGCAGCCAGGATGTTCATCTTTGCCCACATCAGTCCCACTGTGCATTCCCGGAGACCTAGCTAGAATTCCAAGGAGCCGTTGGTCACAGCCCCATAGGGTACTGCCATGTCCCCACCCAGGACCATTTTATTGACAGTGTTTAGTAATATTATTTAAGATCATATTATTTTCATGGGTATCTATAGAAGGTTTTATTAAGAAGGAAGTGTTTACTTCTGTGCGTCACTGGAAGAATAAAGAAGGAAGAACACATAATTACTGAAAATCAATTCAGGGCTTTTAAGACATACATTTGAAGCTACTTCTGATGACTTTACAAAGTGTAGAGTTAAAGAGCGAAGTGCATTTTCCCTCACCTTGCAGTTTCTTCAACTAGAGAAAGCATATATCACATAAGACAAAAGCAGAAAAGCTTTGGAAGCCCATTAATAAGACTTAACAGAAAGAAAAGAAACAAGGTGGAACAGCCTCATCGGATGGCAGAGAACAGGGCCTCCTCGGGAAATGCTTGTTCCAGTCGTGAGCAACGATTCTGAGATACATGTGAGATTTATTTTGTGGATTAATCAAAAACTGAACATTTGAAGGAATACAAAGTGGAAACTTTCAGATGTCCCAGAGAAATGTATACACTTAATCTACAGAAATACAAGGGTTGTACTGTTATTCACTACTGAAATGGCGTCCAAATGGACCAAGTGAACAATTATTTTTGGTGATAAAGGGACAATAATAAAAATTTGTACCTGAATTAGGTTTAGGTAAAAAATAGAAAGGATAAAGAAAACCAGGACTTGCCACTTTTCAGAGCGGCCTGTCCGGTGGGGCTCTGGTGGTGTTTGTCTTTGAGTACTTCCTGAAGGAATGTGTGTTTCTGCAGACAGGGAGAACCTGGAGGATTTGGTTCGCCTAACCTGAGATGAAATCTCAGACTCTGGTGGTTTGAAATTCCTTAGCACTGAGAGGATCTGGACCATTGGAAGGAAGGCTCAAAGCACCCGCATGAAACTAAGAATCACAACATGTTGTTTAGGGAAGGAAAATAAATGCAGTTAAGTGCCTTGGGGCAGGGGCTCCTGAGCTGTTTGAAGCCAGCCAAAGGCTCCCAGGTCATTTCTGCTCTGATTTGTAGAGTCTGAAATGTAGGTTCATTGATCAACTTTTTTCTATAAAGGGACTAATGGTAGATAATTTTTTTTCTTTTTAAGCCATGCAGTCTCCGTCACAGGTGACAAACTGCATTAGCTCACAGGCGAAGTTTGCCAATCCTTGGTCTGCTCTGTCCTTTCCTTCTAAACATTGCCTGGTCGTCTGGGCCTCTTGGCAAACGTGCTGGGCCGGATGCAGCGGAGCTCTGTCAGACCTTTCTGTTCTGTGCTGTGGTCTCTTAGCAATGAACCAATCCAGGTGTACATCAGACTCTGAAATTAACGTATAAAGATGGAATTTTTTTTAATTCTGTAATTTATATTTCTTGTCTGTTGGAGTTCTCCCAACATTCTATGAATATTTTCCCTATTGAAAATTTCAACAAAGACTGTGAAGTAAATCACGTCTTGATCTTTTTAAATTAATAGGTACTACCTGTATGCTTTATTTTTGCTACTGTCACAAGTGAAAGCGAATTCCTGCTGAATTTCTAGTAGAACAGTAACATGCAGACTGATGCAGTTTGAAACATTTTCTTCCCATGTGTGTGTCTGTGTTCGTGTCTGTCCCTGTGTCTACACGTGTGTGTCTGCGTGTGGGTGGGTGCGTGTATCTGCCCCCAGGGAGAGGTATCTGTAAAGTCAGTTCTCTTCTCTCCTGTAGGGTGGATATGCAGCCTACAGATATGCACAGCCTGCTACTGCAACCGCAGCCACCGCTGCTGCAGCCGCTGCAGCCGCTTACAGCGACGGGTATGTACTGCGAGCAGGAGAGCGCAGTGCTGTCCCGGCACCCTCTCCTCTTCCTCCTCGCCATTGCCAGAGCAACACGCAGTCTCCCGGGCCTCCTGCCAGCCTGGCTCCTCTGCACCCCGCTCTCCATGGCCTCTGCATGCCATAGCACGAGCCACTGGATCCCTCTCGTTTCTTTTTCTACTTGAGCTACAACTACAGTCTCCCTCGTCCTCATTTCCAACTCCGTTCTTGCCATTTTATAGAGAAAAATTTTCGGTTATTGAGTTCAAGGGTAGAGAGAAAGGTTTTTTCTATTCTGCCAGCTTTCCAGTCCAAAGCAAGTCCCTCACTAGCGTGCAGCAGCGTAGGCATTGGTCTGTTCAGCTCGCAGTCCCTCCTGCTCTGACAGTGCTTCTTTCTTCCAGTTATGGCAGGGTATACACAGCCGACCCCTACCATGCCCTTGCCCCTGCCGCTAGCTATGGAGTTGGCGCTGTGGTAAGTCAAAATACCTTTTTACTTAAAACTGTTTTACTCCTTCTAACTTTTACCTACAGACTGCAGAAGATCTGGGGAAGTAGTGTTAAAGCCACGTAGGTCTCCATAAGTTTCCACTTTTCCTCTTCACCTGTGTGCTGCGGGATTGGCCACATGGCATCTGACAGCAGCAGGGAGGAATGGATGGTGACAGTCTGCACTGAGTAATGACATTCTGTAGGAGAGGAATATGGGAACAAATGGATGTTTTATGTTGGTTCCAATGTTGACTACAAACCAGTGGCTTAATTTTATTGATAGGTATTAGCAGAGTTGGGGATATAAGGCTCTCAGTTTTCACAGTACGCTTTCCAAAAAACTTAACATATATAATATTCATTTGTAGATGCCAAAAGATGTCTCTGCTACTCCTAGCCTTTGGTAGATGGTACTGAGAATTTCCAGTTAAACACTTTATAAAAAATATGTTATCAATAACAGTTTTGTCAAAATGTGTTTCATGGCAGTATAGAGGTCCATAGAGCTTGTCTAGAATGCTTCACCCTAACCACAGTCCCCTGTACAGCATCTTGTGTTGGACTGGACACCTGCAGTGCTGTCAGTGGAGACACACTGAATATGGCAGAGATGCTGCTGATGCCAGGCACTCCCTCCAGTCCCGCGGGCATCTGGACGATGCCTTTGGACATAGGCACAGCTTTCCGAGAGGGAGGCAGAGTGAAATTAAGACATAAAGCCTGTCATTTCTCACACTGAATTCCCAGTGATGAAAGTTTGGGAAAGGAAGAAGTGGAGTCCTCAGGGACTGTGTTTAGAACTGAGGCAGAGAGAACAATATGAAGATCCTGAAGTCTCATCGAGTGCCAAATGATAAAGCTCGTATACTAAAGGATTATACAAAGGAACTATATTCCTGGGGAAGTTCTTGTTGGAAAAAAAAAAACACAAACAAACCAGCCAGGTGCAGTGCACACATCTGTAATCCCAACTACTTGGGAGGAGGATCACAAGTTCAAGTCCAGCCTGGGCAACTTAGTAAGGCCTTAGCTCAAAAAATAAAAAGGGCCAAGGATATAGCTCAGTGGTAAAGCACCCCTGGCTTCAATCCCCACTACTGCAAGAAGAAAAAGAAAGAGACACACACCATCAGATAAAGTCTGAATGAGACAACCTAGTTCATGTACAGTCCTTGGCGTCCATGGTGTCGACTGCAGTGCTGGAGGGACAGATCTTGTCTGTACTGAGCATGTATGAACTTTGTTTTGTGTTCTTCACTAAACAATGTAGTATAACAATAACTTACATAGATAGCATTCATGTTGTACTAGTTATTGTAAGTAATGTAGGATGTGTAAATACTCAGGAGAGGGTGTGTGGGTGTGTGCAGGCGCTAAGCTGTTTTGTGTAGCACCCGGAGCATCTGGTATTTTGATAGCCATGGGTAGTCCTGGAATCAGTCCCCCACAGATACCAGAGGGACAACTAAAATTTATAGATTATAGAGGAAGTAGATTTTATTAGTTAAAAGTTTGGCTTAAGTTTAAACTCAGCATCATCTCAAGCTTAGGATATTCCCATAAATGCCAGAGATGGTGGTCAGAAGGAGCATGTGCCCTGGTGGGTACTGTGGAGGAAGGGCACCCTGACAGCCTGTTTCCAGCTGGGGCTGTAATGGTGCATCAGGTGAACAGACGAGTGCTTGCAGAACTCTTTTAGAACTGGATGAAGCTTCCATTCTGTGCCAGTTCATGTCAACAATGAAGTACGCTGTCCTCACACCCTCTGGACACCAGGAACTCAGCAGTGAGCACCTTGGGGCAGAGTGGCTTCCCGAACTGCTGCGCAGGCAGCACTGGCCAGCTGCTCTGAGGCCACCAAGGAAGTGGCTTGCCTGGTCCTTTATCAGAACATGTCTTCATTTTTAATGCTTCTCTCATCAACCTTTTAATTATTTTTGTTTTTTAATTATTGCAGGCGAGTTTATACCGAGGTGGCTACAGCCGATTTGCCCCCTACTGAAGTGACGTGAGACCCCTGCAAATGGGACAGCCCCCCAGTTCATGAGGCCTGGCTATTGCAATATTTACTAGTAGAGGAACTCTATAGCAAGATGAAGAGGAAAAACAAACAAACAAAAAAAACCCACAAAAAAAGAGAGAATACTTTTTTATACCTCACTATGTTCTTTGAATATGTATTTTTTCCTTTAAATTTCTGCCTTTAATTCTTTTGTTCCAAAGATTGTGCATTTATTTTCTTTTTTTTTTTCTTTTCTTTTTTTAACTGTGGTAAAAAAAAAAAAAACAACAAAAAAATAATGCATTTCCATGTCTGTATGTCCATGCTTAGCTTATTCTGTCAATCACGGAAGAGGCAGTTAAGAGGAAGGAGAGGCATTAGGAGCTGATAAACGCATTCGACCAGAAATCAGCAGGCAGGATTACCAGAGTGCATCTGGTGCTGAGTGGCTGGGGGCAAGCAGAGGGAAGAGAGCGTTCTGCGCAGTCCTCTGCTCTTCTGAATCTCTGGTCTTTGGCAGGCAGTTCTGACTGGCTGTGGCTGGAATCCACAGGCCACTAGATAGGAATTAGTGCTTGCAAAGCAGGAGAATTAAAAAGACACTTTCCTCTCCTCTTCCCTCCTGTCTTCTCCTCCATCCTTTTTACAATCATCTTACACGCACAGCCTGAGGCAGTTGGCATAGGTTTTGGAATTAAGTAATCAATATTTCCAAACATGCTGTCAGACTGTAGATAATAAACACCTCGTTAGGAAACCGATCTCAGAATGAACTCTGGAGTGTGGAAAAGCTCTGGAGTAAGAAAAACTCATTTCTTTTCTTTCCTGTCCTGTGATCCTGGCAGGGCTTCCTGCTAGACTTCCTCCCCTTTAATTGAACCACAGCTTAGCGCACCTGTTCTTTCATTAACATGCTGCTCCCATGTCCTCCAGATTCAGGAAGTTAGGACCCAGAGATGGAAGAACCAATAGCCAGTGGCCAGATTCCCCCAGGCATCTGGGCACAGCTTGAGGATTGGAAGTACTTGTTGAGAGCCATTAAAGAGGGTGCAGAAGAGAAAAGGCATATTGGAAGGTCTGATATTCCTTATCTTTTTCTTGCATCAGAAAGACAGTACAAAAGAGAATTTAAAAAAATAATTTGCTGAGGAAAGATGAGGCACCAAGCTGCTAGGTGGGCTGTCCCTGGATGTTTTGGTGATGAGGACATATAAGCGCAGTCAGAGGCACTTTGTACTTGCTCCAAAGCCATAGGAATTTTCATCTTCCAGAGCCTCTGAGTCACCTCCCTATCCACAGTCTCCAGCCCTCATGGCCATTCCACCCAGCTTCTCATTATCCTCCAAAGACACCAGCTGAGCACCTGGTGCATTTGGTGTTATGTCAGCACTACAGGACACGAAATCCAAAGCCTGCATTGAAAGGAGGGTGACTTGGCAAGGATCTTTCTACAGGGCCATGGCAGGGAGTCCCTGCTGTTGCTGCCTGGCTTCAGTTTTACACTACCAAGGTAGGGACGAGTGGCTGGTGGACAAAGGTCCTCCAGCGTTTCCAGGATGAGGCATTAGGAAATGGAAAAGCACGTCTGCTGGGCTCCCTGGCAGGCTCACATTGGTACTAGGATGACCTTTCACCCAAGGGTAGCTGCTAAAGGGAGTTCAGAGGCAGGGCACGCATGCTTTGGTAGGTTCATTTTGGGTTTGTATTCTGATTCCTGCCTCCACGCATGTTCTTGGCTGATAACCAATTCATGTCCCTGAATTAAAAACAGCTGGCATCAGGCATTCTTTGTAAGCAGAGTGACATACCTGGGAGGGCTCCCACCTGTCTGTCATGTGTGGCTGGATCTGCTCCCCTCCAGTCTTCTCTGAAACTTGGCAGTTGCTGGGAGACTCTGCCTAAAGCAAAAGGTGTCAAGGAAGCTGAAGGTCTCAGTGCAGTCGCTGACTGGGGGGAACACACAGAAGGGACAGACTGCCCAGTCCATTGGCCATTTAGAGGATTCCTCCCCTCAAGCCAAAGTTTGGTTTGTTGCTGTTATGACAATTTTTGTTGTGTGTATATAAAATATTTTAGTTAGAGGAAGGGGATGGGATATGGGGCTTTCACAGTTTTAGGGAATGGGGGCAGGAAAGAGTTTTCTTTTGCTTTCCTTTTGAAGGAGAACTTTTGCTAACTAAAGAAAAAGAATTTTGGTGTCCTGTTCAGAAAGGGCCGTTCTCACACAAATTGGCAGACCACTTAACCCAGTGGAGACTAGGCCAAATCCTAAATGGTTGTGTCCCTAGCAGGGGAAAAGACTAGGAGGATGGATCTAAGAATGTTTCTCTTCTTGTTTCCTAGACAGAAGTAAGGACGACGGACAAGGTAGAGAAGGCATCTCCCGCCGCCTCTTCTGAAGGGGGGCGCTGGAGGCCAGGGCGAGGGCCCTTCAGCTCAGCTGGTTCTGACTGAGGCCCCAGGCAGCTCGCCTCCCAGCGGGTTCTGCCCCCTTTCCCAGGATGCTTTCTGTTGCCACTTCCTCCAGCTCCCTTTCCTGAGAAGGACCCCGCAGAGTTCTGCTTTGGGTGGAAGGACCTGTAGTTTTCAGAGCCAACACTGAGAATCGGGGCTCTCCTCAGCATCTGCATGGCACAGTGTCATCCTCCTTCAACCTTTGAACTACAGTCACTTCAGCAGAGGCAGGTGCCCCAGAGCAGCAGAGCTGGTGCGTGCCTGGACTCTCGTTCTCAGTGGATTCAGAAACAGAGCAGTTTGGCATTTTGTGAGTTCGTTAGAGGATGCTGGTTGGTAATTCCCAAAAAACTTAGTGATGCTGAATCACAGTACATGAACGAGTTTTTTCAGCTTTTCAAGACCTGGACTTTCTATACCAAGCGTCCTGCTCTTAGCAGTTCTTAGACACCACACCTCTTTAAGGTCACCTCTTTTAAGGAGACCTCTAATGAAATCTTTATCTGAATATCCCTCTTTCAGCCCAGAGAACTAGCCCTAGGTCTTTTCCAGAATTTCTTGTATTACTTAGTTCAACTCCCATTAACTCAGATCCACCGTTGTGATTCATCATTTTTAAGGCTCTCAGGTTTTAAAAAAAAAACCTACTATCACCATCATCCTCCAGCTGCCTCAGTCTGAGTTGAGCCAATACATTCTCTTTCCTTGAAAAAGAAGTGGACTGGGGCTCAGCTCTTGGTTTATGGGGAGCTAGTGGAGATCCAGTCAATAGACGCCAACCAGCACAGCTCTCCCTCAGATGTGGATTCCTCAGGGGCTGACCTGCTCTTAGTTTAGGTTACGCTTTACTAGAGATATAGCAGATAGGCCAGGCATCGCCACCATCCTGTAACTAGCCATGTAGCTTCCAGATATATGGGGGTGGAAGCAACCCCAAGGATATGCAAGAAGGGCATGATGAGCCCCCCCCTTTGGCGGGAACCCACAAAGGGAGTCTGGAGAGCACTGGGCCCTTGGAAGAGGGAGAGGGGAAGCTGCTGGGGACCCTGTTGCCCAATTCAGCCTGGCTCTCTGCTGCCTGCAGCCCTCTAGCACAGCAACATTTGCAGAATTGCAGATTTTTCTCCCAGATTTCAGGAGGAAAGGGACTTTGGGGGGTGGGGAAGGGGTTGTGGTGTTTTAAAAGCATAAGTTACCTGTTTGCACTGTTTTAAGATAGGAAAAAATAGTGGGCGAGGTGAACATCAGATGTAAACTTGTGTGTTTTTCTTTTGTCATGCTCTTGAGAATGTCTGGCATTTGTAGTATACACCAGTGACACTTGTTTTTTGGAAATGTTCCTGTCCAGAAGCCTCTCCCTCCCTTTCCTTTCCTGTCACTTCCTTAGCCCTTGCTGTACTGGTCAGCCAGCAATGGCGGTCCATGAGCTAGAGTGAAACAGGGCCCTTTCTAAGCAGGCTCTGGGTGTCCTAAGCCAGCGCATGCCCTCCTGGTGCCCGCGTGCAGCAGAGTCCCTGGCACCTTCCTCTGATAAGCTCACACACCAGACTACAGCAAGTTACCAGGTTCCTCAGCGGGGCGCTGGCAGCCAGGGGCATAAAGTATTGCCTAGGCTGTGGGAGCGTGCTCATCCTCGTTACCGAAACTGTAGCCAGTTACAGTTTACTCAGGAAAACAGTAGATCATTCAGCCATGGTAATGCTGGTTGGCAGGGACTGGTAACCGAGAGAACCGCTCTTCAGCCAAAACTCAGACCTTGCCTGTTAAGGAGCCTGCCAGAGGGGCTCAGTGCTCTGTCTCTGGCAGGTGTATGCATGCCGGTGACGGCAGGGCGCCACCAGCCTGGCATGCAGAAAGGGAACGGCGATTCTCTTTCCCTCCTCACCCCTGCCCGTTACCAACACCAGATTCCCAGGGGGTACCTGAGTTCTTTGAATTCTTCAAAAAATGTTTTTTGGGTTTTTTTTTTTTCCGGGGACTGATAAGTGCTTTAAGCCATGTCCACACCATCCAGACCCCCAGCGTAGACATTTGCTCGTTTTTCTGTTCACAGTATTTAGCGTGTGCGTGCTTGTTCCAGCAGCTCATTCTGGCTGTAGTATATATATCGAGTGATGAATTGAACCTCTTTTTCCTTAAGGGACATGAGTTTGTTTTTTCTTCTTGTGTTATCATTCTGCTTGTGAATAGCTGGAGCCAACCTGGGGCTGACACATGTAAGCTAGGGCTGCAAAGTGAGAAGAGAGCCTGCGGAGTTCACTTGTCCCTGACAGGCTGACCTACTGAGGCTCTGAGCTTCTCAGTCCAAACCTTTGCAAGGCTCAGAACGCCGCAGAACCTCTCCTCTCCTCCCCACCCCTGTGCAGGGACTGGGCCAGCCCACCAGGCCACATGCAGTCTCTCCAGCCCCTCCCATTGCCATGGCAGAACAGGTACCTTTGGGGCATGGGGGCATCCCATGGGGTGCTTGTACAACTGACACCTAGCCTTCTCTCCTTCCCCTTCTGGCCTCCCCAGAATCACTCCCTAGGACACCCGAGCTGCTTGCCCAGGGTCCTGTTTCCCTGCTAACTCCAGAGAAGCATCCCAGGGCTTTGTGACAGTCTCTATTCCCCTCCCTTCTTGTTAAGAATCATATTGTATAGTAGCTTTCAGACCATACAGTATTCATTGGGTTGCTCCTATTACTATCAAGTAGCTGGAATTGTGAAGGTCAGAGTAGTTAGATCTTTAGCTTTTATTCCTTATTTTTTTGTATTACTCTCGATGTGTATAAATTATTGATCATGTTGCTGGCTTTTATAAACTCTTAAGCGAAGGAGGGGCACCGCCTCAGCCTTTGCAAATGGTAATGAAGCACTGTTTTTAAATAAAAGAGAGAAACACCATTCTTTGGCCTGGTCTGTTGATCCTCTCCCCTCTCCTCCCCTCTTGCCCCCCATGCCTTCGTCACTCAGACAGAGATGCATCTTGGCCTTTGACTTTCTAAAATGGGGAAAAAGAAAGAAAAACAGACCCTTCCTCGTGGAAGACCTGAGTGGTTATCAGCTGGAGGTAGACAGCAGCTGGGGTGGCTCAGGCTCCCAAGCCTCCTGCCTCCCACCCTCACCCTCAGGAGTCTGCGCTCACCAGGCTCCATCTGCCTGGACCTTCCCTGCACTCGCACCTGATGGCCCGCCCTGCTCCCCAGTCCTCCTGCTGCTCTTTTCCTTCTTCCTGTGCCTTCTCCCCCATCCCTCCTGCCCTGGAAGGTCTGAAATTCCCATAATATCCCTTCTCCATAGGCCTGCAACTTCTTCAACCTGTTAAATCCCAAGTTTTCAGTTCTGCAAATATTTCAATGAATTTCACACACTGCGCTGAAATAATTTGTGGATCATAATATAGAGCTTGCTGTGTGCTTTGTTATCAATACTAATGATATCAATAATGAGTATTTTCACTAACCATATACCTGTTTTTTCAAAAGAATGCTGAAAACATGAACATTTATTTCAGTTACCAGAAGTACTACATTTGTTGCCCGATTTAAGTTAGGTGTTTCGTAAGAGGGACGTGGGACGCAATGGGCTAATTTCACCTGCAAGGGCATCAGGCGTCCCGTTTCGTGGAGATGTTTCATGGGCTGGGGATCTCCCGGAATGGATTTTTGCTACCAGAGCTGTAAGCCTTGTATTCCACCCATCCTTCACACCTCGTCCCTGTTCCTGCATCCCATCCACCACTGTGCTCTGTCATCTCTTGCATAACCTTTTCCTTTCTAGAGTCCCTTTGGTATATAACCATGCTTACATCTTGAATATATTTTAATTTTTTCCCAAGATCCCAAGTTCTTCCTGGCACGCTTGTGCCCCTGCCCTCTGCCTCCAGTGCAGGCAGCAGCCCCTGTGACAGCTAACAAACACTTCTCAGTCCGCTTGCTCAGCTGTGGAGTCCTCCCAGGTCCTTTTACTCACACGTAAAACTGTGACAGCCCAAAAGTGAGGACAGCCCCCACTGAGGCCCCAGGCCTGCTTTGTCCCTATTTAGGAAGTCCTGTGTCTCTGACCCAGGCTGTATCATCCTCCAGAATCCATGAAGGAGGAAACAGTCAGTCCTGGACCTACAGTGTCATTCCCAAGTCAGAAGTGGCATTTCCTTTAGCTTGTAAACAACAGGGCCAGAGGCCGGGAAGTCGGGGGAGGCACCACAGATTGGTCATAGCACTTTCTCCATCCATAGAAGAGACCAGCTGGCTCAGGCCAGTTAGAAGGGCACCAGTCTCAGCTGTGGCCTAATTGCCTCCCAAAGGCTCTCCTTCATGTCAGGGGTAGGATTTCAACATACAGGTTTCCAGGGGACAGATGTGCTGTGGCAGTCCTCTAGGTCAGTCAGTTGAACAATCGCAGTAACCATATTTAAGCAGTAGGAGAAAAGGAAGATGATGGAAAGGAAGGAAAGGCCTGGCTAAAGGGAGCCATGTGCCCACCTGCACCTTGGACAGGACAGGTCAGTTCCATGTGACATTTCTCCCTTCCCCCAGCGGTGCCTTTCCTAAGAGCCCCCTACCTCCATATCTTAGACAAACCTCACCTTGTGTTTCCTATGGTGTTTGGTGGCACTGCCACACTGTTGGGGAGGCCAGGGCCTCCCCAGCAGCCCCTCTTTCTCCTCATCCACCCTGCAGCTGGGAGACAGCTTGCTCCACACCTGGGTCTCCTCCCCTCCACAGCCAAGTTCCTGTCTTAGGTCCTCCACCCAGGCGTGCCCTGCCCAGCTGTCACCTTGTACTCTGAGGTACCCCCAGCCCCAGAAGAGACCTGGCCCTGTCAACCAGAGCCCCTCCCAGGCACTCCGCCCCCACCCCCTTGGATTCCAAGTGTCTTGTGTCACTTGTTCCACTAGGTGGAATGGTAAGGAGCGGGTACAGGCAGGTGGAATATGCATCCGCTGCGCTCTGCTTCCTGCCACCTCCTCTCACCAGCCCTCTCCCCCCACTTTCACCTGGTTCCCCTATAACAGTATGACGGCATTGTCCCTCTCAAAGCACCATTTTCCAGTCTCAAATGCAAGCTCCACACAGCATAGGCCGTTGCCCACCTGCTTCCTGTCTCTGCCATGTCCCCAGGCTTGTTCCCACACAGGCTGGGCCTCCCCCACCCCTCCCTGCCATCTGCAAGGCCTAGTTCAGGTGTCCCCTCTTGGCTGTCTATCCTCCTCCTCTGTTCGTCAGCACCTGTATTCCCTGGGGCACATCCGAAGATAACTTGCCTTCCTCTGTCTGGCACATGCTGTACCCTTTATACATTTTATTTTGGTTTATTTGAGCTCCTTCCACTGACATAATTCCTCCTGCTCTGGCAGGCAGTACCAATGTTTTTGTGTTTTTGTTTTTCGGGTTTTTTTGTTTGTTTGGTTCAAGCTCAGCTCATCCTTTATCCATTCATCTGGCCATCACATGAACACCCATTGGTGACTTAACCGTATTATTGGTGCCATTTGGAAATACAACCTGGAAAGGCTGGATTTCCTGTTAGGTGATGTGTCTGTGTCTTCCCCCAACAAAATTGATCTTCCGGAGGGCAGAGGACCAGATTAACTCTATCCAGATTCCTCACACCTTCCAGGGGCACCTGCCGGAGCTCCAGTCACATAAACCATACCAAAGTTTCCCCTAAAGGACAGTCTTGAGCACAGCCAAGGGCACCACAGGCGACCCAGAGGTTCTATTTGAAACATAAGGTGACCACACACATTTTAAGAGGAGAGTCCAAAGGCGCCTCTGCAAGGGGTGCTTGAGAGCAGCCCGCCTCTGCGCCTCCCAAGCCGCCCCCAAACTTGAGCTGGCCAAGTGCATTTGGAATTGAAAAGAGGACTCTCTGCCATGGAGGCTGTGCGTTCCTGGTCAAGTCCTGCACCTTTGCCCATAGCGTCCCGGGCTGCGGCACTGAGGGGACATCAGCTGTTCTGTGGAGTCCTCCCAGCACTGAAGTGGTGATTGGAGAGTGCTGATAACAATTCTGCCATCATCTCCCCAAGGGAAAATCAGTGCTGAACAAGTGCTGGGTCCCAGCCCCGGGATGGTGGCCATTCCCTGGGGCACAGCTTTCTGCCTCGTGCGCTCGAGCTGCTGTGCGCCCAGTGAGTCCTGGAGGAAGCTGCGCAGGAGCGTGGGAACAGAAGCTGGCGCCGTGCAGTAGCTGGCCAGGTCAACCATGCCTCAGCTTCGGAAACTGCAGAACGGGACTTTGGAGCGTCTCAGCCAGTGGCGTAAATCAGAGTCCCTTTTATGCACACAGAGGCACACCCAGAGGGGGATGGGACGTGGGTGGCCCAAGTGGTGTCTCAATACCTAGATTCTGTCAAAGGCCAGAGGTGATCCTAAGTACCCCCGACTGGAGCCACCATGGTGAATGCCATTTTCTCCAGGGCGCCTGAAAGTTAAGAACAGAAAAGCTTTGGGTTTTGTTTGGATACCAGGAATCAAACCGAGAGGCTCTTTACCACCAAGCCACATCCCCAGTCCTTTTTATTTGAGGCATGGTCTCACTCAGTTTGTTGAGGGTCTCTAAATTGCTGAGCATGGGGGCTGGAGCGGTGACTCAGCAGTTACAGGGCTTGCCTGGCATGCGCAAGGACATGGGTTCAAACCCCAGCACCACGTACACAACGAAGTGTTGGAGCAACGAAAGCCACGTGAAGAACTAAATAAAATTGATTCTCTCTCTCTCTCACTCTCTCTCTCACTGTTCCTCTCTCTTTATTAAATAGATACATAGCTGAGCATGGCCTGGAACTCAGGCCTCCCAAGCTGCTGGGATGTAGTCGTGAACCACTACGTAAGCTCACCCTACCGCAGGCTGGGGCTGCCGCCTCCACGCGGCTCAACACCTGTGCCACGGTGATGGCCTGGGGTGGGGTGGAGGACATGGAAGTGCTCTGTACCTGTCTGACAATTTTACTCTAAAAATATAGTCTGTTTTTTTTAATGTAGAGAAGGGTCAGGATCGGTCTTCCTGCACACCTTCGTTCTCCCACTCTCTCCTGTGTCGGTGGGCAAAGCTCCTTCCAGTCCTGGCCTCGGCCCACCTTTCTAGGCTTAGAGTCAACATTAAGGAGTCCCACTAGGCTGCGAGCCCAGGACCGCAGGACCTTGTCTGTCTAATCCCCCTGTGCTCCAGCACAGCCCCTAATTCCCCCTCACTCCCACACTTCCCCCAACATCCCTCCTGCCCGAGAGCTCTCCACAGCGCGGCTCCTCTGCCCTACTTCACTCTGTGCAGTGTTGCTGGGTCTCTGCCCTGCTCAGCTCTGTCCCCTGTGTCTGCCAAATGCTATCAGGCATCCCTCCACCTGAGGGCCTGCCAGACCGGCTGTGAGCAGCAGGACCAAAAGGAGCGGGACTGCATGAGAAAGTGTCTCCATCCCCTTCAAGATGACCTGTGCTCCTGTTCTGAATGTCCCTTTAGCATTTGAAAGCAGGTGCTCAGCACAGGGCCTTCATAGAGGTATGACCTTGCACAAATTGCTAAGCATGACTTGGCATTTTCATCTGTAAAAGGGGGTGTTAACAGTCCCTACTTTGTTTTAATAGAATCTGCATAGGACTTAAAAAGTTAATATATGACTGGACGTAATCTCAGCCACTCAGGAGGCTGAGGCAGGAGGCTCACAAGTTTGAGGCCAGCCTCAGCAACTTAGCAACACACTGTCTCAAAATAAAAATAAAAAGGACTGGGGTATAGTTTAGAGGCAGAACTGCCTGGGTTCAATGCCCAGTCCTGGGGTGGGGGTGGGAGGTCGGTATTAATATACGTAAAGTGTTTGGGCCGTAATCTCAATCCCATTCCTGAATGCCAGCACAAATTCTAAAAGATCAAAATTACAAAAGATCAAAACCCCAAAAGTAGAATTTGGGGAGAAATCATTGTTTAAAGTTCTTTTAAAGACATTTATTTATTTATATTGTTAAAAGGGGGTTTATCTGAAAAGCTAAATCACATCTGTACACTACATAAAATAGGTGAGGGTGCCTTACACACTCGTCAGCACGCTCAGACCTGCTAACGGCAGTCATGTGGGTGTAACATCCAAGACAAGGGACACATGCATAAAGAAGTAGGTCTGGGCGGAGCGGCGGCTCAGCGATTACCGCGCCTGCCTGGCACGTGCAAGGATGTGAGTTTGAACCCCGGCACCACGTACAGAATGAAGTGTCGGAGCAACGAAGGCCACACGGAAAACTCTATCTCTCGCTGTCCCTCTCTTTAGGAAAAAAAAAAAGAAGGTCCAAAAACAAAACCTAGAAACCCGCACCGCTGTGCTTGGTTGTTGTGTGGCCCAGCTTTATGGCTGGTCATCTGAAGCACTGTGATGGGCACCCTAGATCTTGTGATGAGGTGGACCAACAACAGCCACAGGTCACCACGCTGTGTGCAGTCCCCAAAGAACCGAAATGTTGAGAAGTTTCATCTTTCCAAAATACAGATGCAGGACAGCTCTCGAGTGATTTCAACATTCATATATACGTGCGGCGCGAGGCCAAGTCCACGTTGTGCTGATGCACTTCAGAGTCAAATTTGCAAAAAAAAAAAAAGCATAGAATGAATGAAGCACTCTAAACGCCTTTCAATGTTTACCGCCAGTGTTGGAAATGATGCAAAATGAAAGCATAGGAAATTGTAAAAAATAATGCCAACCGGGGCTGGAGCGGTGGCTCAGCAGTTACGGTGCTTGCCTGGCATGCACAAGGACGTGGGTTCAAACCCCAGCACCACGTTCACGATGAAGTGTTGGAGCAATGAGAGTCACAGGAAAAACTAAATTAAAGTTGATTCTCTCTTTCTCACTGTCCCTCTCTCTCTTTTAAAAAAAATGATGCCAACCATTTAAAATAGTAGGGGAGGGGCTGGAGCGGTGGCTCAGCGGTTATGGCGCTTGCCTGGCATGCGTGAGGACGTGGGTTCCAGCCCCACCACCCCATGTACTCAACAAAGTGTCAGAGCAATGAAAAACTAACAAAATGATTCTTCCTCTCTCTCTCTCTCTCTCTCTCACTCTTCTGCTCTCTTTAAAAATAATAATAATAATAGGGGAAACCTACGAAAAAGAAGAAGAAACCAAAACTAAATTGGACGTCAGGAAAGACGCGTGAGAGGGCTCGGTGGCGGCTGCAGCGCGCGGGCTCCCGAGAGCGGGCTGTGAGAAGCTGCATCTTGGGGAAGAGCTGCTTTTCCTTTGAGGGCGCAGCTTCCTTCAGAGCAGACCTTCACATTCGGTTCCTGGGGCTGCTGTCTTAGGGATTCTTCTGTGCTTCAGTCTTTGTGAACGCGAGTATCCCTAGTAAATTTCCCCATCTTCTTCTGGGCCATAGCTCGATGTTCGGGGTCAGCATAAACACATTCCACACTCACTGTGCCCTGACCCCAAGCCAATGCCACGTCTAAGCGTTTTCTGTCTTACACATAATCATTTCCAAACCGTTAGTAACTTTACTGGCTTCTTGGAGCGAACAGCTTTAATTCATTAAAGTTTCCTGGAATTTCATGTGCTGGAAGGAATACCAGTGTAGACAAATGAAACTTTCCCTCCTTCTCTTCATTTGGGTGCTGGGGATCGAACCCAGGGCCTTGTGAATACTATGCACACGCTCCACCACTGAGCTGCCTTAGGGTTTTTTGTTGTGGGTTTGTTTTTTTTGCTTTTTTTTTTTTTTTTTTTTTTTTTTTTTTTTTTTTTTTTTTTTTTTTTTTTTTTTTTTTTTTTTTTTTTTTTTTTTTTTTTTTTTTTTAGTTTCTTTTGTTGCTGTTGTGTTTTTATTTTTTGGTACAAGGGATTGAACCCAGGGGTGCTTATCTACTGAGCCACATCCCAGCCCTTTTATTTTGAGGCAGGGTCTTTCTCAGTTGCTGAGGCTGGCTTTGAACTTGTGATCCTCCTGCCTCAGCCTCCCAAAGCACTGGGATTGCAGGTGTGCGCCACCAGGCCCAGCAAATGCCGCACTTTTGAACTGAAGTTTTCGTCTGGGCTGGATCAGGTAACCAATCTACTCACCTGT
This sequence comes from Aplodontia rufa, assembly GCA_004027875.1. NCBI lineage: Eukaryota > Metazoa > Chordata > Mammalia > Rodentia > Aplodontiidae > Aplodontia > Aplodontia rufa. Next base: position 106,952 of record PVKS010002249.1, read on the forward strand.
TTTCTGCCAAATGCTTTGGGCTGAATGGAAAAGCAAGATTGTTGCTAACACTTTAAGATTCATCCTATGGAGCCTTGATCACACCCAGGTCTTGGTTTAGGAGTTCATTGAAACACATTTTCTTCTGCAAAATTCAGCAGATCTTCAACTAAGCATTTATGAAGTGCGTTGGGTTTTTTTCCAGTTATTAATACGTAAGTTCTAGAATTTTTTTAATCCAACAGGGGCATGAATTTAATATTTGATTTTTTTAAAACAGGAGACAGTTTCAAACGTGCCATGCGTTAAAGGGAAGCACCAGCTGGGTTTCCTGTTCGATTGAGCCGTGAATGTTAGACTCAGCTCTTCTTTGACAGCCGAGAGCCTAACCGGGAAGAGCGCCCCCGCTGTTCTGTGCCTGGAGGGTTCTGCTGCGCGCAGAGCCTCTGGTTGAGAGGGTGACCGCACCTATCCAGTTCTTCAATTCCACAGTAATGGCCCTGTTTTGCAGTGCTGGGAATCAAACCCGTGCCCTCTCTCATGTAGGCAAGCTCTGTGCCGCTGAGCTGCACCCCAGCCGAAGGAGGGCACATTTTGCAGGAAGCCTGGCGCCACCTGCGAGGGCAGGAAGAACACGGAGTTGAGTCACTTGGCCACCGTCCTTCCTCGGGGCTCCGCTTTCCACCCTCTCACACAGACTCGCTAAAGTGGGAGCTGTGGTTTGGGGTGTTTTGGCTTCAGGACTTCAATGTTCTGGATTTTAATCTTTCCGAGTTGTAATTTGGGAGAGTCTGATGTTTGAAAGATTCTGATCTCTGAAGTTCCAGCCTTCAGGATCCTGGCTCTCGGGATGGTCTTCCAGGACTCCCTTGGCAACGATGGGGAAAATGCTCAGCAACGTACGGCTCCAAGTGCTCGCTCAGTTCGTGTTTTTACCACTGCCCCGTCCGACCGTGGCCTTCTGCGGAAGCCCAACCGCTCTCCTTGGGTGCTGCTCAGTGGAGGAGGAGCCTCGCATTCATTCAATCCAAGAAGCTAAATTGAGACCAGCAGACTAGAAATCGGTCCTCTTCCAAAACATTTTTTTACTTTTCTTTTGATGGACAGATATATCACCTATTCTTCCTGTTTCGTAGAACAGTGATCTTCATAACAAACTTGAAAATGCAGAAAGGTAGCAGAGGAACGGCCCTGCCATAACCCCATTTCCCGGGGGTGTTTCTTGCACAGGTGTGGAGGTGACAGGAGAGAAGGGGTGCCTACCAACCTCATCCTGCCTTTTTCCCTCCAACTTGGTCAAATCAGCATTTGCTGGGCTGGAGCAGTGGCTCGATGGTTACGGCGCTTGCTGGGCATGCGGGACAGGACGCAAGTTCAAACCCAGCACCACATGCACAACTAAGTGTCAGAGAATTGAAAGCCCCGTGGAAAACCAAATAAAATTGATTCTCCTCTCTCTCTCTCTCTCTCTCTCTCTCTTACTGTCCCTTTTCCTTTTTAAAAAAAAAAACAGTAAATATCCGCAGGTTAGTCCAGGCTTGCACGCATCCTTTCTGTAGCGATGTAGCTTCCTCCCACGTGGTGGATATTTCGGATTTAACAGTCCCCGTGTCGGTGTCGGACACTTCGGTGGCTTGCAACACTCCGTGATTCATGAATTCTGCAGCAGTGAAGGGGCTGCCGGTTCTCTCGGTGACAGGCTTCTCACAGCACGGGACCACAGATCCCACCGCAGCAGCCCACAGCCGACGCCGCGTGTAAAGGCGCCACCGTGGAGCGAGAGACGGGGAGGGAGGGAGGAATGGGAGGGCCGCCTATTTTTAAATAATTTTTTCATTTTGATTCCAAATGCACAGTGCAGCCAGGTACAGTTTGGAGAACACACACGTCCCAAAGGCACCCAGCTTCAGCTCTGGTGAGCCCGATTCTCCAGGTTTTCTGGGCCTCCACCATCTGCACGAAGTCTGGCCTCTTGCACATTTCCCTTCCATCCCAGGTATTTCTGGAGTCCCCGGGGGTTATTACAAAGCAGACAGCAGCTGATCCTGTCACTGCGAGGAGGAGCCCCCACCGGAGTGTCCTCATTGGAGGCCACCTGTCCCGTCCTGCCACAGCTAAACCAGGGCTCCGCGGAGACAGCCCGGCCAAGCATGGAAGGGAAGGAAATAGCTCAGCCACTTCTGCAGCACAGTGAGGTCCCCAGATGTCACAGACTGGGTGAGGTCGCTCTTTACTTCACACAGTCACCAGGGCAGGGCCTGGCAGGGCCGCTTGGCTGCCACTCGTGCCCAGGAGGACGCACGGCAATGGGAAGAGACCAGCGCTCTTCATTGCACAGGGCCCCTCTCGCCCCAGGTGCACCCCACGTTCCTGGCCTCGGTCTTCAAAAATGACTTCCTCTCTGGGACCGAAGCACTATTAGGGCAGAGACCAACTCCCCACGGTGCCCTCCGTGCCCTCCCAGGGCCTGGCCTGCGCTGGGGCTCCAAGACGGGCAGGGAAGAGGTAGGTGGGACGCTCTGGAGTGGGCTCAGGTCTCCTCTCCAAACCCGCCCCTGCTTCCTGCCTGTCAAGGAGCTGGACACCACGTCCAATGCAAGGGAGCCCAGGGCGCGGTGGCAGGAGGAACGCGCCTGCCCCCAAACAGCAGCCGCCTCCAAACTTGGCTGCACAGAAAAAGTTACCAGGGGGGCTTTAAAACGTGCGAAGTCCAGCTCATTCCGGAACAATCAAATCCCACTGCCTGGAAGCCTCCCACGGCGTTCCAGCACGAGGACAGTGTGCAGGCGCCGTCTAAACCCTCTAAACCCGCAGCCTCTGTCCGGAGCTGAGGGACGGCTGAGCAGGTGAACGCAGGAGTCTGTGTCCCTCTCCCGGGTCTCAGGTGCCACCTGCTGCTTGGTCGTGGTCTCCTCCCTACAGAATGAAGGGCGGTTTCCAAGGCCGCTCATTCCTGGCGCTGGTTTCTCGCTTGAGTTTTTACAACTAGATGCTTAATTAAGTCGGGGAGTCTGCACCAAACTGGAGCGGAAACCCTTCCCCACCTCCCTGAAAGGGTCCTTCTCATGAAGCCACACCCGTGTCGTCCAACACAAATCAGACCCCCGCCAGGCACGGAGCGCTGCCTGGCACCGCGATGCTGGGGTGGACGGGGTGGGCCCATCGCGCAGTCCCTTGCGGACTCGGAAGTGAGCCCCACACCAACCGATAAGCGGTTTCGAAAATTGGAGGTCAGCGCTTTGAGAGAAGAGAGCAGGATCGTGGAGGAACAGCGGACTAATTCGAGAGATGGGTGCGGGGCGAGTCTCTTTCCAGACAAAGCGGCTCAGCCAGCTGATTGCAGCCAGAGCTGTGCTCTCGAACGTTCTCCGCACCCCTCCAGCCTTCCAGAAAGGGGCACAGCTCATGGCCACGAAGCTTGTGACCACCGCTAGGGAGCCGGAGTCGGCCTCGGGTCTTCCGGTCCACTCAAAGATGCTCCGAACCCTGTCACGCTTACCCACACGCTCCAGCAGCTTTGGCCTCAGGCTCCCGTCGTGCTAACTGCCACCAGTCTGCTGCCTGTGACTGTCACCGACAAATGGCTTCCAATGCCTTAGACGTTTGTCAAAATGTCGGTGACAGCGGCTGCTGCCCCAACCCCACCCGGCTGTCGAGGGCACGAGGCTCCCCGCTCAGGACTCCAGTGCAGCCCAGCGGGGCTTCGTCGCAGGTGCAGGTTCTCTGATGTTCCTCTCCAGCCTGAGCTCCCGACAGGGTCGCCAGCGAGGCTCAACGTGCCCGGTGCCCTGAGTTCTCAAATGCTGTCCAGAAGGACAGGGTGCAGGGGTCACAGCATAGACAGGCAGTGGGTCCTCTGGGCCTGTAGCAGCCGAGTGTTCACAGCAGGGTTGGGGGTCCATCAAGTCCCTGCGGGCGTCCAGACCTGCACACCACCCCTTTCAGCCACTCCCCTAATGTCCCTGGCACCCATATGCTGGGTGCAACCTAACACAAAAGCATTGCTGACTTTAGTCACCATTCCTATCTTAGTAGATAGTATGTGCATACGTATTTAACTCATCCAATATTGTGAAAAATCATTTTTAAGCTTTTAATTATAATTACTAATTCAGGGGGGTTGGAGGGTAAATCTAATTTTCAGAATTTATATATATAATATTATTTCATTAGAAGTGTGTTCAACAAATAAATTTCTGAATAAAAAATTATAATTACTAGCACATTAAGTGTACAAAATAATGGGTTTCTGTGTGACATTTCATACACGCTCTGATGGTATTCACCCTCCCTGTCCCCCTCCATTACCCTCCCCTTCCATTAAGGAAACAGTTGGGGTGCTGGCATGAGCTGTGATCCCAGCGACTTGGGAGGTTGGGGCAGGAGGATGGATAGTTTGAGGCTAGCCTCCAATTTAGAGAGATTCTCAAAACAAAACAAAAAAAAAAATTAAAAACAGGGGTGTGGTGGGAATGAAGCTCAGTGGTAGACGATTACTGGGTCCAATCCCTACTCATCCCCCATAAAAAAAGCCTAAAAGCATGCAAAGATGTCTTCAATATCTTTTTTAATAAAAAGGGACCTGCTAGAAGTCCTGATTGCTTCAGGGAGGGACCCGAGGAGGTTGGGGCCAGGGCTTAGGGGAGACCTGCTTTTCACTGTTTGCCCTACTGTTCTTTGGGTTTTGTGTCATGTGTGTTCAAATTATTCAAAAAATTAATGAAACAACTTAACACTTCTGAAGCAAGAGGTGGGGGCACCTCCAACAACCAAATGTCACCCCTCCTGCAGGAGAGAGCTCATTGATTGCTACTCTGGCTGTCTGCGTTAGGTGCTTTAAAAACTGGAAGTGGGGGCTGGAGCAGTGGCTCAGTGGTTACGGCGCTTGCCTGGCATGTGTGAGGATGCAGGTTCAAACCCCAGCACCACATTCATGACAAAGTATCAAAGTGACAATGGCCACATGAAAAACTAAATAAAATTGATTCTCTTGTGCACACGCTAAGAAAAAGCCAGGAGAAGGGGAGATGTGGAATTGAGGGCTTTCTCCCACCCACCCAGTTGCTCCCCATAATCTGAAGCTTCAGCTTGGTCCAGCCTGCAGCACCGCATTCCCAGGGTCTCTGAGGATCAGCAAAGGTCCTCTGATGGGATTTGGGGCTTCCAAATCGGGGAGCTCTGGACTGCACGAGGTGCTGCACACAACCTCCCATGGCACGTGACAGAGCTGCAGCTGTGTGACCTCCAGGGCTGTCCCTGTCTCTCTCCTACCTGAGCATCTGCAAGGGACTGGGCTGGGGTTCAAGGGAGTTCAAGAGCGGGTCTGTGGGCAGGAAGCAGGGCTGTGAGCAACTGGGCATGGACGAGGCCACCAAGACCTCCAGGGGACTGTTGACAGTGGCCTCGGAGTCCTCTGCTCCTGGGCAAGGTCATCAGCAGCCTCAGGTGGACCCACCAGCCGACTCCTCTGCAGGGAGTCACCTTCAAGTCACTCACTAAGAAAGGCTCGGTCTGGGTTTCTAGGGGACATCTCCGTATACCTAGAATTACAGGAATCCCCCCCACACACACACAAACACACAACCTTTTTTTTTTTTTTTTTGTACCGGGAATTCAAACCAGGGTACTTAACCACTGGGCCATATCCCAGACCTTTTTAGTTTTCATTTTTTTTGAGACAGGGTCTCTCTAAGTTGCTTTAGGACCTCACTAAGTTGCTGAGGCTGGCTTTGAACTTGTGATCCTCCTACCTCAGGCTCCCGGGCTGCTGGGATTATTGGTGTGTGCCTCTGTGCCCACCACTATCCCTCAACTGATCGTGGAGCTATGAGACGTCACCTGTACACAGATGGCAGAGACCAGGCCTGCGGGCTCTGGGCCAGCACAGAAACACACAGGTGGGGCATTTCTGGGCCTCTGAAGGCTGATCTGCAGAGGCCTGGTCTAGAGTCAGCGTGGGAGACAAGCGGCAATCGGCCGCATTTGCCCGTCCCGAGTCCAACTCCCTTTTTTTCCTGAGAGAGAGAGAGAGAGAGAGAGAATCAGTTTTATTTAGTTTTTCATGTGACTTGTTGCTCTGACACTTCGTTGTGTACGTGGTGGTGCTGGGGTTTGAACTCGTGCTCAGTGACTGATGAGCCCAAAAGAGTTTCTTTTCTTTCCTTTCTTTCTTTTTTTTTAAAAGAGAGAGGGTCAATGAGAGAGAAAGAATCAATTTTATTTAGTTTTTCACATGGCTTTCATTGCTCTGACATTTCACTGAGTATGTGGTGTCCGAACCTGTGTCCCTGCGCATGCCAGGCAAACACCATGACAGCTGAGCCACCACTCCAGCCCCCCAAGTCCCTTGTATATAGAGGAGCACTGGCCCTATGAGGGAGGTGACATTCCCTGATCACACCAGGTTAGTGACGGGCACTGGGGTAGGAACTAGGACTCCCAGAAGCCTTGGGATGCCCAGCCCAGGTTGGGCACTGCTGCACTGGCGCCCAGCCAAGGCCTGGACAGGCAAGTCCCAGGGGCAGGGTCTAGGACAAGGCCTACACATCCTCCCGGCTTGCAAAAGGGAAGGGCCAGGGAGGAGCAGGCCTGGGTTAGAAGGAAAAGAGCAAATTCGGTTCCTAAGATCCCATTCCCAGCAGGCCACGCCCGAGCGCCGGTCCACCTGCTTGCTCTTCCTCAAAGATGTTCCTGGGGGGCTGGAGCGCTGGCTCAGTGGTAGAGCGCTTGCCTGGCTGGGCGAGGACCTGGGTTCAAACCCCAGCACCACATACACAACTAAGAGGAAGAAAAATAAAAACCAGATGAAAAATTAAAATTCTCTGTCTCTTAAAAAAAGGAAAAAAGATGCTCTTGGATGTGCCAATCCTTTTTCTCTTCTTCCTGTTTGCACATCCCCAGCTGCCAGCAAACGAGACAGCGCGAGCACCTCCAGCCAGCCTTCCTGGACACATTCGTGTGTTTCGTTCTATGAAGGTGGCCGCAGCCGGGCACCGAAATTTGGAGACAAACAACCAGGCTTTATACCCTCATTCCCATACCCAGCCAGCACAGGCCTGCGGCAGATGCTGTTCCATCCGCTGGGGCTGAGTCACGAACAAGGCACCCCCACCCTGCCCGCGGGGACTCAGAGGCTCCTGGGGCCCCTTCTGCCCTGGGACCACCTCTGCAAGCTTCCCCCATGATCTTCTCCCAAGCCTGTGGATGAAGGAGCAGCACATGTCCTCTAGCCACCTTGCCCCGAAGGCTTAATGCTCTGGACAAGTGGACTATCAGACTGTTAGGTTTCTTGGGGGGGTGGTATTTTTACATTTATTTATTTTTTTATTTTTGTTAGAGGAGGACAGTGTGTTGTGAGAGAGAGAGAGAGAGAATCAATTTTTATTGAGTTTTTCACAAGGCTTGTGTTGCTCTGACACTTAGTTGTGCATGTGGTGCTGGGGTTTGAACCTGTGTACTTGCGCATGCCAGGCAAGCACCGTAACCGCCAGGCCACCGCTCCAGCCCCTATTTTTTATTTTTAAAGAGAGAGGGACAGTGAGAGAGAGGAAGAGAGAAAGAGAGAATCAATTTTATTTAGCTTTTCACGTGACTTTTGTTGCTCCATGACTTCATTGTGTATGTGGTGCTGGGGTTTGAACTCATGTACTTGTGCATGCCAGGCAAGCGCCGTAACCACTGAGCCACCGTTCCAGCTCCCCAAACTATTAGTTTTAAGAATAAAAAAAGGCAAGATTAGAAAATATCAAAAATCTGAATGTTTCAACAATTTCATATCATTTTTGCCCAACAATTTTAACCAAATGCACAGCCGTCAAAGCTGGGAAGTAGTAAAATTGGCCATCTCTACGGCTTCTGGCGGCAAAGCAGACCGGTAAAGCAGTTCTGGAACTTAAGGCTGCATATGAAGTCACAGAAGACCTCTGACCAGCAGCCAACAGCCTCATGAGAGACGCCACGGTGAGCAGGGCAGTGTGGTCACTTGGAGGCCAGAGAACTACACTCTGACCATTCCTGTCCTGGGAGGGCACAGCCAGTCCCCCTGGCCACGAGGCACCCACAGGGGGGTTGCTCACTCGTTTCCACCAGGCAGGCAGCCCTGCACGGTGCCATGGCTTGGATATGAAAGTCCCCAGAGGCCCATGTGTGGAAGGCGTGGCCTCCTCCTGGTGCTGTTGGAAGGGGGTGGAAGCTTTGAGGGGTGGGGCCTGGGGGAGGGTCCCGGGAATTTGGGGGCCCTCTTCTTGTTCTTTTGCTCCCTGGCCTTAGGTGGATGACTTTGCTCTGCCACATCATCCTGCCAGGATGCACTGCCTCACCAGGACCAAAACCTCCCTCCCGGACAGTGAGCCAAAATGAACCTTTCTCCTCATAACTCCATTGTGTCAGGGGCTTTGTTACAGTGATGGAAAGCTGACCGGCAGACTCCCCCTTGTTTAAACACTCTTTCTCTGTTGCTGCTACTTTTATTGCTCAAAAATCACTTTGAATGAATCTTCCGTATAATTTGACAAAAATCACCTCTGGTACTAGCACAACACAACCATCAGTTTTATTCCTTACTTCCAGTTATTTTCCAAATGTGTCTTCTTTTTCATGTGACTTTTTTTTTTTTAAAGAGGGAGGGTCAGTGACACAGAGAGAGAGAGAGAGAAAGAAAGAAAGAATCAATTTTTATTTAGTTTTTCCTGTGGCATCCGTTGCTCCAAGACTTCGTTGAGTACGTGGTGCTGGGGTTTGAACTCAGGCCCTTGTGCATGCCAGGCAAGTGCTGTAACCACTGAGCCACGGCTCCAGCCCTTCACATGACTTTTGTACTTATGATAGTGTGTCCTAATTTAAAAGCGATATTAAGGGGTTGGGGATTTAGCTCAGTGGCAGAGCGCTTGCCTAGCAAGTGCAAGGCCTTGAGTTTGGTGCTCAGTCCTGAAAAAAAATAAAATAAAAACTAAAAAAATAAAAGTGATATTCAACAGGCAACGAGTCCATGTTTCTCAACAGTCATCGTAGCCATTTCTTTTGGTGAATGTGTGCGCTTTTGTTAAGAGAAGATGTAAGAGTTGTGTTTAGAGACACTCCTGGACTGTGACCCTCTGGAGTCTTAACCTTCCTGTTAATCGTATGAGTCCTTTGTAGAATGTCACCGCCTTGTTGGTTCCTACCTCCTCTGTAACAGAGCTGGAGCCCCGCGCCACCACCACCTTCACTGGCTTCATGCAGGGGCTGGGAGCTGTTGGGCTCCTTAGCTAAACTTTACGAAGGAATTCTCTGCTGCTCTGCTGTTTGCAAACACAAGCAATCGAGAAGGTTCCTTGTGGAAGCCAAGCGTCCGCCATGTCTCTACCCGCATCGCACCCGGCTTCCCAGAGGTCCACACTCACCATGTTCCCTCAAAAAAGATTTAGCTCTGCTTTACATCTCTTGCTGACTTTTACTTCTTTGGTACTCGAAATTGTCCTGGTGCTTTTATGAAGAGTATCTTTTCTAACCTGCTTTCGCACTCTACGGACAGATCGTTCATTTGCGGTGAAATGAGAGCTCCTGTGCCTTTCTGAATTTGTGCTGATGTAATAATTGTTGAATGAATAATTCATGAATAAATGCTGCAGCTGCCCCCAAACTTCTCAGTACGCATTTTTCTTACTTTGGGTCTGTGCCTTGTTGAGTGAGCTGGAATTCCTCAATTACTGTACGTGGCGGAGTTGACTCTTAGTGTGTCCCTGTTGGCAGCTGGGTTACAAAAGCTACTCTTCTTCGTGACAAGGTGGTGTTTTACTCCTATCTTAAATATTTTTATTTGGATGAATTGAATTTTCAGATCACATGATCATAATTTCCCTTTTGATTTAGGCTATGAGCACGGTGCGTCATTGCTCACATTTCCATATATTGCGTTATGCTGGGGAAACCCCAGCTCGGCCGGGCCGTGGCCGATTTTCACATCAGGATGTTGCAGCTCGGCACTCTCCAGCACTTACTCAATGTGTTCATCTGAGAGTCAGGAATGAGACTGGGCCGTGGTCTTCCGCGGCTGGCTTATCACGAGTGTTATGCTTTCTTCATGGTCTGCATATCAGTAACACTGAGCTTTCCCATTTTAGTGACGATTTACCCAGCACAAGAATTGCTTGTTTTCTGAAAGCATAAAAGAACTTAAGCAGGAATTTGTGGTTCACATCTTTATGGGATGCTCTTGCTTTTGGAACTTTTTAGCGTGATTGCCACATGTAACTCCATTCCTCTTCCCAACCTTACCATAGCCCTCTTTCACCCCAAACCATGCCTATTCTTTCTTTTTTAAGAGAGAGGGACAATGAGAGAGAGAGAGAGAAGCAAGTTTACTTATTTTTTTTCATGTAGCCTTCGTTGCTCCGACATTTCATTGCGTTCGAGGTGCTGGGGTTTGAACCTGCGTACTCGTGCGTGCAAGGCAAGCGCCGTAACCACTGAGCCACCGCTCCGGCCCCAAGCTTATTCTTTTTTGAAGACACTTAAGAAATCGCAGCTTGATCTCTCCAGCTATCATGTAGTGCTTTCTGTAGACAAGTATGCCTTGTGCTCTTCGAACAGGTGGCTCACAGACACTTGCTGCGGTTTGGATATGAGGTGTCCCCCAAAATCTCATGTGTGAGACAGCACAAGAAGGCTTGTGGTGAAATGAGAGGGTGAGGAGAGCCTTAGCCTGATCAGTGCATTAGTCCCCTGATAGGGGTTAACTGGGTGGTGACTGCAGGCTGGTAGCGGATGGCTGGAGGAGGTGGGTTAGTGGGGACATGCCTTTGGGGTCTATGTATGAATTATTATATGTATAATTATTGTCATTATTATTATTTTAGTACCAGGGATTGAACCCAGGGGCATGTAAACTTCGAGTCACATCCCCAGCCCTTTTTATTTTTCCTTTTGAGACAGGTTTTCCCTAAGTTGCTCGGGACCTTGCTAAATTGCTGAGGGTGACTTTGAATTTGTGATCCTCCTGCCTCAGCCTCCTGAGCCCTGGGATCACAGGTGTGTGCCACCAGGCCTGACTGTTTTATACTTGGTTGTGGTGAGAAGATATTTCTCTCTCCCTCCCTCTCTCTCTTGTTCTCATTCTCTCTGCTTCCTGGTGTTCATTTCCTGAGCTGCTTTCTTCCGCCACACTCTCCCGCCATGATTAGACCCCTGGAGGGTGGAATCGGCCCACTGTGGACTGACATCTCTGAAACTGTGAGCCCCCAAATCAACTTTTCCTCCTCTAATTGTTCTTTTGAGGTTTGTTGGTCACACACAGCAGTGAAAATGTTGACAAAAACATGCCGCATGACTAATAAATAAAGGACAAGATGTTAAACATCATTAGCCCCAAAATGCAAATTAAGGTCACAGCTGGATAGCATTTCCATCGATCAGTTTGGTCAAAGTGAAAGAATGAGCCAGCGGGAGAAAGAGGCACCTGCAGACACCTGCCAGGATGGGAAGTTTGGAGGGCTGATGGGGAGTAACTGAACACAGAAAGCACCCGGGCCTGACATCAGCACCCGACCGCTAGAAATACCGCACACAGTCCCAGTGGCAGGTGCACGGAGAAGTACAGGTGAGGGCGTTCAGCCGGTTAGTTGAACTCATCTAAAAACTGGAGAGAATTTGAAACGCCCTGTTGGAGGACCGCGTAGGTTAACCCACACCTGCACAAAATCGATGCTGACGGAGAGAATGGGGCAACTATGGAGCCGACCTGGAAAGAGGTCCTGGGTATGCTTCAATGAAAGGAAACCCGTGGAAAACACACCCTCGGTTTTTAAAAAGCATCGCGCAGCAGTGTGGGCCTAGGGGAGATTCCGGAAGGAAGCCCACCCCAGGTGACCAGGTTTGCTTGGGGAAGGTGACCTCCGCAGCTGAGCTGATGGGAATCCACAGCTGCACTTTCCACGCCTCTGTCCTATTGAGTTTTATTAAATACTCATTGTTATTTTATGATAAAAGTCAATAAAATAAAAACAACTTCATGAGCCGGGTGTGGTGGCACACATGATGATCCTAGCGATCCAGGAGGCTGAGGCAGAAAGGTCCAAAGTTTGAGGCCAGGGTCAGCAACTTAGCGAGTCCTGTGGGCATGGGGTGTGGCTCAGGCCAGAGCACTTGCCTCGCACGTCGAGGCCCTGGGCTCCAACACAACTCCACAAAACAAAAACAACAACAAAAATACCCCAAAACAGCCTAGTGGGTGAGTTCTCACTGCACGGTCTTTCACCAGTTATAAAATAGTCAACTCGCATAATAACGCACTTAGTGCAGGCCACACTGCTAGGCACGTATTGAAACAAGGGAAAGGCTAAGTTAATATCGTCCTTATGAGGGAAGAAGTCAGGTCGAGTGTGTGAACACAGAATGGCGAACCCTATTCTTATGTGTAATTATAATGCACAAATAAAAATGTTTAAAAATTGCCCTACTTTTTGTGTATCTATGATAAATTTTCCTAAGCTGACATTTTGACATTTTGTGTCACCTTTGACGCTAGGCTGTTTGTGTCTGAAACCAGGTCACACATATGCAGGAGCGTGGAGCCCTTCCGGTCCCTCTGCACACAGCTGAGGGCTGGCTCCCGGGCTGTTCCCAGGGCGGGCAGATGAGCCCGGGCTTGGGGTCTGGGTCTGGAGGGAGCGAGGGAGGGGGCCCCACAACTGAGTCCATTCCGGCAGAGAGTTCTGCTCTGAGACTCAGCCCAGGCCAGGGGCACAAGGCGAGGTGACTCCCTGCCGCTGTTGGCCATCGTCTCCTGGGCTAAAGCTGGGGTGACGTAGTGAGGACGGACAGCTGGACCAGGGACAAACTCAGGCACCACATGACCAGATAAAGACAGCAGACACGACTGGACCAGTGCAGAGGTGCAGGCGGAGGGAGACCTGGCTGCTGGCCCAGATGGGGCCCATGGAACAGTCTCTGTAGCCAAGGGATGAGGATGAGGCTTCCAACTGTAGGAAGGTGAGATGGGGCAGGAGAGGGGCTGCGGGTCCTCACCTGCACTGCAGGAACTGGAGTCCCCACGTTCAGGACCCTGAGTCCCTGCGCGATCTCCAGCGTCTCCATCACAGGTCAGGATGGGGCTCTGTGCTCGTGAGCGTTTACTGAGGATGAAGCGTGTCACCTGGGGCACCAGCCGGTGCTGCAGTCGCCCTGTCTCTGAGGACTCCCCGGGGCTGTGCTCTGTGCAGGTGACAGTGGGTCCTGGTTCAGAAGAGCTGCAGCTTCCCCTCCTGAGCAGACCCCACAGGACTGGTGCTTCACAGGTTCAAGGCCAAGGACCCAGGCTGGGGATTCGTCCTTGCTGAGGTCCACAGAAGACGCCAACTTGGAGGGGAGACAGCACTGAGCTTGGAGCCAGGGAGGCCCCAACATGACACAGGGGACCGAGGAGAACACAGAGTCCCAGGCCACCAGAGGCAGGAGAACCTGAGAGAGAAAACCGGGCATCTAGTCCCAGTGGGGAGCCTCTCTCCTGTCCGCACCATGGACGGCCCTCAGAAATGTCCGCAAGGACTTCCGGTCTGTGTAAGGATGGACGAAGCCATGTTTCTCTTCTCTTAGAAAAGACAACACCGTCCAGTAGGAACTGGGAGGAAAAGGTAACTTACCTTGAAAGGGGACAAAAGAAGTGGAAGCTACCAGTCCCGGAGGTGAACAGGGAGGCTGTGGCGACTGCAGTGCCAGGGGATGTTGGGACTTCAACCTGAAGAGTGACCCAAAGGAAAAAGCCCGAGGCGGTGCTGAAAGCAGAGAGAGCCAGGTGCCCAGGTCGCCAGTGAATCCGGGTTTCCAGGAAGCAATGCCGGAGGACAGACAAGGAAGTGGGGCGGCCTGGCCATGTCTGTAGGAAGCAGTTTGTCCTTGGGGCAGAGGGGAGAAAGGAGTGGCATGCAGAACAGCCTGAGTGCTGGGGCTGCCGCTGTCCCAGGGGAACAGAGAGGAAAGGTTCAGGCGCAAGGAGGGTCATCAGGACAGCTCCCCTAGCTGAGAACACAGCCCTGGCTCTTCCCCTACTCCACTCTCCATAAATAGCTGGGCCATGAAAACCGGAAGCAAACACAAGGTCTCCAGTTAAACCTCAGTGACAAAACCCAAGCGTCCAATGCCAGGGGCGAAGGACTGGAGAGGGACATTTCTCCAGAGAAGACAGACCAGGAGCCAGCAGCCACATGAAAAGAGACTCACGGTCACTTCATCACTGGGAAAATGCAAAACCAAACAGCAATGAGCTACCATTCATACTAGGGTATGAGGGTAACTATTATGAAAGTTACAGCACCAACCCCAAACAGCAAATGCTGGTGTGGGTGGCTACTGAAAAAAGGTAAATGTAAAATCTCCAACCAACCCAGCAATTCCATTTCTGCATATTTTCCCAGAAGGATTAAAAACAGGGAGCTATGATGTGGACATGGTTTGCCCCCAAGCATTCACGTGTTGGAAAGTTGGTCCTCAGCATGATAATGGTAAGAGGTGGCAGATTATTTAGCTCCAGAATTGTGAGTTCAATAAACCTCTGTTCTTTATAAAGCGCCCAGTCTCAGGTATTTCATTATAGTAACAGAGAACAGACCAATACACAGGGTCTCAAAGAGATGTTAGTGACTAATGATTACAGCAGCTTTATTCACAATAGTTACAATGTGAACAC